>ML109983.1:21273-48937 GCA_003697995.1 Taxidea taxus jeffersonii | reverse complement strand
GAGCAAGGAGCCCGATGTGGGACTCGATCCCAGGACGCTGGGATCATGACCTGAGCCGAAGGCAGCCACTTAACCAACTGAGCCACCCAGGCGTCCCTGTACATGGTTTTTTAAAAAAATTAAACAAATGGGTAGCAAGGCCCTTAAGGTGAATTCTTGTCTCTGAATCTTGCCTGTGTATCGTTATGACTTTAATACAATGGTTTGTGTGCAGTAGGAATACAACATATATTTTTTTGAAATAGGTGATTAACTATAAGGTTCTCAATTTAGCTATTTACAGTGCCTTCTCAGGAAAGGCACAGAATACATTGTGGGGTATTCTTGAGGGGATGTGTTGTTGTCAGTATTTGAATGATTCAGGAAAGATGGTATCTGCTGCCAGAATGCTTTTCACTTGGATCCCACTTTGCTGCCTCCTGGGGACCAGAGAATAGCAAGCAGCAGAAACACCTGCACGTGTCTGCTGGAAGCCACAGAGAAGCCTGGGGCTGCAGTAACACTTGCTCCACTTAAAATCCACATCAGCATGCAGTTGTTTTCTTGCTGTTCTGGAATGGAGAGTACAGAACCAGGATGCTGACAACCAGGAGGTTACTTAGCACTAAATAGCCAGAAAAGAACCAAGTAATAATGTTTCAAAATGTGTTTACTGTTATGCTGAAACATTTTAACAAGGAAAAGCCTAGCGGTCAAATTATGGGCATTTGGGGAAGTGTAAGGCGAAAGAGTGCTTATGGTTGGAGAATTTTAAAAATACTTTATGGAGTGAAATGGAGAGAAAATAGAAATATTTATGCAATTAAAACTTGAAACCATACACAGCTCAAGCTATTACTGAGAGCAATCCCTGAGTTAATGGGATTTCTTCCTTTGATATATTTTAATGACTCTAAGAACTGCCCTCCCAGTGTTTTTATGGTGATTTTTGTCAAATAAAGCTAAACCAGCTTACTTTCTAACCTTATTGTATCAATCAGGGCAAACAGCTGTCTACAGAGCATCCCTAATTGATGATCGTTCAAACTATTGATTTGGTTTTAGACACCACTCTGAGCAATTTATCAGAACCTATTTGCAAAAAGTCTCCCAGAATATGCCGCTTCACTCTAATTACACTGTAAATAGAGGTGTAAATTTCAAAGAATCTATATGTAAAATTTAATAGCTGAAGTGAAATTGCATTTACATTATGGAAAACAAAGAAATGCGTTTACTTCTTTAAAGAAAAATGCTTACTGAAGCAGACTGATATACTATCCAATGACATTTGTCTGCACCTATAAAAAGAATGGTTCTGACTCAGAGGATTAGTGGGATTTTATAACAGAAAGTTCAAACTTGTTCCTCATTGGACCGATTGTGTGATTCCTGTTGATGAGCTTGGAGTCACCATCACACTACTCTTTTCTACTTGCTACCTTGTCTTCTGTCTACAACTTCCTCTCCTCCATCATCTGTTCAGTGCTTAAGTAAGATTTTTTGGATAAATACAGGAAAAACAGGCTTGAGAAAAGACTTGGCATCTATGCTATTTATAATTAAATTAAGCATCCCCAGTCTACAGCTCTGAAAGGAAATCTTAGCAAGCAAAAAGTCATTTGTATGAGAAAAAAATGTGGATGGTACATCCTTTTAGCATGTCAAGGTTTTTTTTTTTTAAGATTTTATTTATTTATTTGACAGAGAGAGAGATCATAATTAGGCGGAGAGGCAGGCAAAGAGAGGAGGAAGCAGGCTCCCCACGGAGAGAGAGAGCCCAATGATGCGATGATGCTGCTGGGCTCCATCCCAGGGCCCTGGGATCATGACCTGAGCTGAAGGCAGAGGCTTTAACCCACTAAGCCACCCAGGAGCCCCATGGTTTTGTTTTTTTTTTTAAATAAAGCTGGCCGTATATATAAAATAGTTAGTAGTAACTCTTGATTCCAAAACAATATCCTATAGCTTTATACATTGGATCTAATTGTTTTTATCTGCCATAAAGTTCCCTTGGTTTCTATGACACTATATAGACAATTTTTTCCCCAACAAACGAGTTAAGCCATCCTGTCCTGAGTATAACAAAGGGCAGCTCAGTGATTTGAAATCTGACAAATATCAGGGTTTATCTGATATTGAACAAATGTAAGAACAAATATAAGATTTTAGCCATTAATATCTCTATAATGAAAACTAATAATCATTCATTTTAATAATTACTTACATTTAAGCAAAGTCATGATCCAAAATAAGTTATTTTTTGACTACTTTTGTGTCGTATACCTAAGAGGAAGGAATCACTTTGCTTTTGCTTTTCTAAATAAACTAACACAAATTGCTTTCCTCTGATGTCCTATTTCTTTTTTAATTATTTTAATTTTTCTTCTTTGAAAAATTTGGAACATCCTTATGACTAACAGACTACACCCAAATATTGCTTTATTAAAGGTCAAATGCTGCTAAATGTATAGAATATCTATTTGCCTGAGGTTTCTTGACCTTAGAAAATAACAATCTTATAAATATAGCTAAGTCTTTCTGTCTGTCTCTCTCTATATATACATATAAATACACATATATATTTAATTTCTAAAAATCACTACTACTTTCATTCATACTTCACTTGTGGCACCTCATAATTAATAAAACTTTTCTACTCTGTTCTAGCAAAACAATCTATGTTTAAGAAGACTTATGTTTTGTTTTGTTTTTAAAGACTCCCTATGGTATTATTCTGTATTGCTCCTATTTGATTGAGTTCATATTTATTGAAGCACTTTTATAATCTGTAATTTTTATTACTTTTTAAAATTTCACCATGTAACTGGAAACAACTCTCTGTGGCTGAGCTCTTTTGCAATTTTAATGAGCATATACTGTATACTACCAGCTCCATGAGTATTGAAAAAGGACATTGCTCTTTTTAAATATGGAAAATATTAGGGAAAAATGTATCTAGATTTTCTGAGGCTATAGCCATGCAAATTCCTCACCTACTGTCCTGGAGCTTTGCAAAAGAGGCTAAGTCAATTTGTAAGTTTTCACTATGCCTTGGGCATTGGAAGAATGTGCATCTTTATTGTTACTTCAAGCTTTCTGTTCTCTCTCCCACAGGAGATCACTCAGAGTTTCTGGTAACATCCAGAGAAAGTATATTTCCTGGGAAAGCTACACGGATGCTTCATGAGACTATTTAAACTCTGTGTATGACACATCTTTCAACTCACATAATTCATCTCTTTTTCCTAGGTTGATAAGCCAATGACAGTTATTTGTCCATCTAATCCTAGAAAGACATAAATGAGTAGTTTCTAAACACCGTGAGTGCTCCAGAGGTTTAAGAAAAAGATATGCATTCAGTGTGATCAAAGTAGACAAAGACTAGTTTTTTCAATGCAATGTATACAGCAAAACATGCAGCAATAAATATAGAAGGGCTTCAGTTGTGGCTCCCAGAGTCAAAAGGCTTCTGGTCCCAAGTAAAAAAGATGGAGAACCTCAGTCTATGTGTCTACCTGAGAGCACATGCGGCCATATGAATTAGTTAAGTAGCTCCTGGCCCAACCTGCCTACATAAAATCTTCAGTTTCTCCTGCTGGCCCACAAAACCTTAAATATCTACTACCTGGCCCTTTATATGAAAGGGCCATCTGTGCTTTAAGTCCAGATTAAATGCCATCTTCCTCATGAAAACTATCTAAATTCTTCCAGGTGGGGGAAAATATCTTCTTTTAAGTCTCTTCAATAGATTATTAAGCAGCTAATTAACATTGCTTTGTTTTTCTCTACACATAGAATGCTCAGAAATGTTTCTCCAGGTTCTAGCTGAATATACTTCCACATGTCATTCTTGTCAATGAACAACTAAACATACAGGAATCATTTGAATATCATAACTATTAATTCATAAATATTATTGGTAAGTGACAGGAGGGAGTAAGTGTTTATAATAAACTCTCTATTCATATCTGACATTTATCTATATAGTATTGCTAAAACTAGTCCTAGAATTCAGAACATGTTATTAATATGTTTTACATAGTTTTATTCTTTCATTTTTAAAAAGATTTTATTTATTTGACACAGAGAGAGAGAATACAAGCAGGGGGAGTGGGCAGAGGGAGAAGCAGGCTCCCCGCTGAGCAGGGACACCTCCCCTGCAATGTGGGACTTGGTTCCACACTAGGATCATGACCTGAGCCAAAGGCAGCTGCTTAACCCACTGAGCTTCCCAGGTGTTCCTGTTTTACATATTTTTAATGTAATAGTGTAATATTGTAAGAAATATTAGTATTCATGACTTTTTATTGAACAATTCTGGGTGTCTTTGAGAATACATAAATCTTCAGTTTTAAAGTTCTAAAGGTGTAAAAACTGTTGCACTATTTAAAAGAACTTTGAGAAATGACATAAATGGAATGTTAACAATATATAACGATAAGAATATTAAAGGAATCCAAGTTGACAATGACCCTAAAATCCCATGATAAGGTGGGAAAGATGAACAAGAGCACTAAAACATAAATGCATTAGTTGAATATGAGAGCAAGGAAATTCATTAATATTGATCAAATAGAAATATTGGATGTCAATAATCAATAAATTACAATCATCATGGAAGGCCTTAATATGGAAAATAATGTTACAACTAAGAAATGCTGAACACATCAAAAAAATATACGAAATCCTGTAGTTACAAAAAAGTTTTATTTGGCATGCTGTCTCAGGCATCTACTCTCCTACATATAGGTGCTTACAGGAGAGTCACTCAAAGCAAAAGCCCAAAGAATCTAAATAAGAGAGCAACTGAGAAACGGCATGTATATTTGTGGCATCAGTATCCATTCAATTGCCTGGAAATAGCCCATAAGGGTTTCAAATACAAGTTAGAAAAAAGAGAATGCATTAATATTTTATTAATAACTATTAGGACTTACTACAGTAGCTTTTATTAGTAGAGGGTAAGTATTAGAGTTTTTTGCTAGACTTTTTCCCTGGCTATGATTTTGAGGTTTTCATGGGCAGACGGTATGTATTATTTATTTATTTTTATATTTTGTCTGTATCATTTTTGCATAAAGTAGATGCTCAATAAGTTTTTTTTTAAATAAATGGAAGTATGAAAGTGAACTGATGAATTTTGAATGAACCTCTTACCACACTTACACTCAAATTGAAATATGGGTGACCTACAGATAACATGAAGGTATCAAGGCTTAAAAGGTCACATGTGTTTCTTTCCAAAGCTTTAATTTTGTTAAAAAATTTTTGGTTAAAAAAACATAGAAATAGGGGTGCCTGGGTGGCTCAGTGGGTTAAGCCTCTGCCTTCAGCTCACGATCTCAGGGTCCTGGGATTGAGCCCCACATCGGAGGGGGGGGGGGTCTCTGCTCAGCAGGGCTCCTGCTTCCCCCCCTTCTCTCTCTTCCTGCCTCTCTGCCTACTTGTGATCTCTATCAAATAAATAAATAAAATCTTAAAAAAATAGAAATAAATCAATTATGTGTTATGTAGTAAAGTATGAAATGCATTAATTTTTAAGTTGAAAAACAAAACTTCTAAGATATATATAGCTTGCAAAAAGGACTTTTTTGTTGTTGTTGTTGTTGTTATGAATTGAAGAGACACATTTCACTATGATCTGCCATTAGGAACATTTCAGTGGAAAAGTTTGGGATGTTTTAAGTTATGAGGGAGACGAAAAATAGATCAAACTATGTGTTGGTTTTCTGAATTTCAAAATATGAAGTCCAAATAGACTAAATGTGCTAATGTAGTTTAGAACTGTGTGTATCAGCTTTGTCATAGCAGTACCTAGAGAGACAGAGATTGGTCGTGGGGTAAGAAGTTCAGAGCCCTTGAATGTTAAGACCCAGCACTTAGTGGTTATATTAACATCTATCTCTGAGCCTTGTCAGCCTTAAGGCCAACTTTATTTTAATTAAGTAAGTAACCAAGTAATGGATGGATAATCAAAGTCATTAAACGCTTGGGCATCAGACATACCTAGTTCATGTCCTGTCTTTGTCACTAACTAGAATTACGACTTTCAGCAAATTATTTTCAGAAAACTTTATTTAATTCTTCATTGGTAAAATGGGTTTAATTTTATATATAAATCAAAACAATGGAAGAAATAGAAGAGGTAATACAGGTAGAAGACAGCACTGTACCTGGTTAAAGTAACCACTCCATTAATTTTATTTATTAGCATTAAAAAAAAAAACCTGATGAGGAGAGAGCAGTCATTCCTAAATAATCTGCTAATAAATACTGGTATCTTCTGTAGAAATGTATGGTTTCCTTATAGCAGCAATGTTTTCACATAATGTTAATGAATGCTTAACAGCTTTTGCGATGCCTCCAGCTAATGTCTGACCTCTTATTAGGAAGGAAGCACCAATAATCTGGCCCTTATAAAGGCTCTGTTTTCCTGGACTGAGAAAATAGCATAATTGCTACTTTATATATTGCTATAGAATGATTTCAATTATATGAAAGTACTACAATCCTTGAAGTAGTTAATTGGTTAGTTTTCCTAAATTTATCCTTTCTAAATCATTGTCTCAAATCCCCAGAAAAATATAATAAATGAATTTTATAAATGTGCTTATAATGTGGATACTATCATTAGTAATCACACGTTAGAATATCTAAGTTTTAGGTATTTTAAAGTTACAAATAAGACACTACTAAAATAAAGTAATATGATTTTATATTAATTATATAATATAATGTAACTGTGATCATATAAATCTTAGTGGCCATGTAGTCTCTCAACTCTATAGTGTCAAATGAGATCATAATCAGATTTTTATAGACTTCTATTCTTGATATCACATTTTAGAAAGGAAATTGATAGAATAAAATCCTCAGAGGAAGAGGCAACAGAAGATAGAAAGTTTGAAGGAAAGTTCACATGAGGAATGAGTGAAAAATATCGAGATTGGGTAAAAGAGATTTCCCAAAAGCCGCAAGAGGTGCAATCAGAGTTGAAAGACAGTTGTGGAAAAGGGAAAGATTACTGTGATTTCAGATGGCAGAATAAGGACTAATAAATAAGAATTACAAGTACCATTGTTCATAAATGGGATGGACAATTTGGGAATAGTTTGGGGCTTCCTGTCCTTGGCAGAATTCCAGTAGAAACCAGATAATGACTTCATTGGAATGATGGGCTGCTAAGAACGCTGCTCATTTTTTAGTGGTTCTAGAACATTAGGCAACTGAAGTCCATTTATTTCTGGGCTTGAGTATCTTCAGATTTGAAAAATAAAAAGTATTGGAGTGGGAGGATCTTATATTGGAGGACTCTTTCCAAATGTTATGATTCTAAGGATGATTTTTTTCTGAACCTTATCTAATAAAAGTGTAAACTTAACCACTTTCAAGGTGTTGGTCTTGAATTTTGATGGATCTACAGAAGCCATATATGTTTCAATGAAATAGTATTACCATTAATGGTGTCCAGTCTCTGAAACTGAAAAACACTTACTTCAATTAAAATGTGTTGAGCAAGAAAATGTTTCTGTCATGACCATTTTCTGTTCACCAGTGCCTACGTGGTTTTATTTGAGCTTAATGAAGAGAGATAAGTGTTTGAAAAATTTTCCAACACAGATACTTTATATTGTTAATAGAAGTTATAGTCAGGCTGTCAGGTAACTGCACATCAGTATTAGGTAATAATAAAAAGTTATAAATACAGAGTTC
Organism: Taxidea taxus jeffersonii; assembly: GCA_003697995.1. Classification (NCBI taxonomy): domain Eukaryota; kingdom Metazoa; phylum Chordata; class Mammalia; order Carnivora; family Mustelidae; genus Taxidea; species Taxidea taxus. Next base: position 41,242 of record ML109983.1, on the reverse strand, counting down.
ATGTTTCAGAACGATGAAAATGTCATTAAGACTCTATTTCCATTATCGATTATTAAATAAATTCATCTGAGTGTTTTCTTCTTCTAACCTATTCGAGACAAAACCTTCTCAGGGAAGAACGTCTTTGTTATGCATGAATGAATTTTGAAATAAAGCACTGAAGTCTTTTTTTTTGTATGCTGAAGATTTCTTAGAGATTATACCTGAATAATTGTGTCACAAAGATTTTTGTTTCTAGAAAAGCTCAAGTCTACACAATAGTAAATTTTTAGAGAACAAAAGTATGCCAGGAAAAACTTGGAAATGATTTTTACTTTTAGGTTTGTAATAACAACCATCTAGGACAATTTTGCATTCAAGGGATTTTTAAAATATCCACTTATTATTTTGAGGTCATTTAAATATTAATTCTCTCCTAGAAGTCACATTGCTGTGCATAGTAGTACAGTATGCATTTTCTTGTTTTGGGCACTGGTACACTAGGAGATTCCTTATGAGAACTCAATGAGACAATGGCAGAACCTGAGAACAATTCCTGGGTCTTAATTTTCCAGTTCTGCATTGAACTGGAAGTCTTCTTTAATGAGTTGTCCTTGAATACTTGCACACACACACACACACACACACACACACACAAAAGGTGGCATTTTCAGATGTTGCTTGCTACTCAGGATATCTACTTCAAATTAAAATGGATTCTGTTCTCTTTTTGTTGGGTCAGTAACAGAACATAATTAAACATGGCTGCATTTGCATTCATCTATACAATTATACAGCAATAATATATTCTATGTTAAAGACACAGATTATCTGATTGCATGTTTACTCATAAAGTAATTAATATATTCCTAACATACTCCTAAGCCAAATAATACAGTAAGGAGTAAAAGAAAAAAAATATTTCCTCTCTCTTTTATGTTCTTATAGCACTTTAAAAAGCTAAAGAGTCTGACCTTCAGCATAATTAGATGATATTTTGCTCATTGCTCATATGGCTTTTTGGTTTGATTAAGGGGATCTCAGAGCAAGGTACATTATCTTATATTTCATAGAGTCTCTAAAGCCTAGCACAATTTCTGGTCCATTATGGTAATTTGTGAGTTTTTAATGAGTTTCATATGACTAAAGCTTTTGCAAATTTCTTTACATTCATAAAGTATATAGTATACTTAGTTTATATATCAATGGAAATGTTTCATAACTGTTTCTATGATAGTATTTTTTAAGAAATCCTTTTTTTGTGTGTATAAGGATATGTATGAGATGAGGACTTTATGACTTGTGCACTTCATTTATAACTCTTTAGTGGGTCTTTTTCACAATTCAGAACTCAGGTGTTCAGTTATGCTCTTGAAGGCTATGCTTCAAGACTTTTTATTTTTTAAGACTTTATTTATTTATTGACACACAGAGAGAGATCACAAGTAGGCAGAAAGGCAAGCAGAGAGAGATGGGGAAGCAGGCTCCCTGCTGAGCAGAGAGCCCGATTTGGGGCTTGATCCTAGGACCCTGAGAGCATGACCTGAGCCTTAGGCAGAGGCTTAACCCACTGAGCCACCTAGGTGCCCACTTCAACAAGACGTTTTTAAATGAATCTCTACACCCAACATGGGGCTCAAACTTATGACCCTGAGATCAAGAGCCACATACGTCACTGACTGAGCCAGCCAGGTGCCCCAAGGACTATGCTTCAATATATAAAATCTATTCAGTATGAAAGAAGCTAACATGAAGCCTTGGCATATGTTGGTACCATGAAGGAAACTTTTTTCATTCCTTTTCACTTGGTCAACTCCTACTCTTTTCTCAGATCTAGTTTCAAATGTCAATTCTTTAGCAAAGCCTTCTCCAGTCTTCCTGACAGGGTTCAATTCTTCTGTGGACGCTCACAGCACGATGGATCTCTGCCTCATAAAACATACCTCAAATGCCAATTTTCATCTTTTAGTGTGTTCACTCATGTGATGCTTGTGTCCTCTTCTAGGGTCTCAGCTGCACCAAAATAGGGGTCATGTATACTTTTGTAGTCACTCTCTTAGCATAAGACATGGCATGGAGGAAACCCTCCATTAATACTCACTGAATGAGTGAACAAACAGAGGAGCCTGTGAAGACCCAACTGAGACTCACTTACCAGGTAGGTACATATAACAAAGGCCATACCCTCCCCTCCACACGTTCTAAAAAGAACCATGAATAGCATTCAAGACAGCATATTAAAAAAACACACACATAAATAATTCCTTATTGTCTTGAAAAAATGCATTGCTTTTATACTAAAGAAGGACTGCTTAGTTTTGGAAACACTTTTTTTTTTTAAGGAATAACATTATCTAAATGCATTTTGACCTTTTTTTATTTATTAAAAAGTACACTATGGCATTTTTCCTATATGCTAAAGATCAATTCTGAAATATGGATACCTACAAAATGTAGGAGAGAAATAGCTTAGTGTGTTATTATTATTATTATTTTTTACAAAATATTGAGCAAAAGAAAATGTATTGTCTCATAAACACTTCATAGTTGTCTTCAGTTTTAATTAGGAAAATTCAAAAGCAGTGGACCTCAAGCTTTTGAGGTAGTGGAACGAGCTGAGACTTTACAATCTATCACACTAACTTGGAGAAAGCTCCTAAATTTCAGAGCCTTTAACTTATTCTCATAATGGAGATAATGGTAATAATACCAGTTAGCAGGAGTGTTATGGTGCTTAAAAGAGCTACTTCGAATAAAACACTTTGTACTGTAGCTACTTTGTAAATACTAGCTCCGATTTCAGTACTTTCATAACAATAAGCATTATACTAAAAGTCTTTTTTTTTTCTTTGCAGCAAAGACACTGTTTTAAGTCACAAAAATTATGTAGACTATTTGAAGAAAGATGTTGAATCTGGATAGCACCTATCATGGTGCCTTTGGGATTCATGTAGCTGCAGATATTACTGAGTGATTTCTGTGTGTTAAGAACTTTATTTCATCTAATTCTCACCAAAAAACCTAGGGCTGTAATTGCATTTCACTTGAAAGAAACTGAGGCTTATAGGGAAACCTGACTCAAACATCACAGATTATAACCTTGTCTTAGCGGATTTCAGGCAACTGCAATGTCTAAAGCTTTGGGTTTAGAATGTAAGGTGTTGGTCCGAGTAAAACTATGTGTGTGATGTTTAGATATTTCCACAGATACTCTGTTGAAATCAACAGAAGTTATCGATGCAACTTTAATATTTTAAACACACCAAGCTCTGAAGTCCAATATAGTAGGTTATAATCCCAGCTCTGCTATTTGTTACGAAACCATGGATAATCTAACTGCATCTGTAAAATGAGGATAATAATGTATGGTTCACAGGGTCATTGTGGTTATTACTGAGATATTACATGTGAATTCTTAGCATAGTAATTAATACATAGGTAGTTCCTGATCAAGTATTTGGCATAAAAACAATATAACACAGAGAAAAAGATAGAACTACGCCTACTTACAATCACTTAAAATAACTCCATGGGGCAAGCACTTCAGAAAAGATTCTATTATACTATAAATATACAGTTCCTAAAATATGAGATTTTTAAAAATGGTTTTTATTTATTTATTTGATACAGAGAGTGAGAGATCACTAGTAGGCAGAGAGGCAGGGAGAGGGAGAGGGGGAAGCAGGCTCCCTGCTGAGCAGAGAGCCTCAGCGATGCAGGCCTCAATCCCAGGATCCTGAGATCATGACCTGAGCCGAAGGCAGAGGCTTAACCCACTGAGCTACCCAGGAGCCCCAAAAGATGGTATTTTAATATATTTGGATTTTAATTTTGTAAATACTCTAGGAAGTCTGAAATGATGCTTTTTTTGTTCCTGACTCACTGACTCAAGTTTCTATATGACCTTAGTGTCAATCTTTTTATAAAAAAAGATTTCTTTTTACATAAAGTCTATACCAACTAGACTATAAAATAAGTTTATATAGGACATAACATAGTCTATATGTACATATTTGAAATACTCAGTAAATGAGGAGTGGTCTCTTGAATCCAATTCTTTTGCTACTCTTCCTGCTTGGTTTTCCCCTTGCCTTCTTATCCATCATTTTTCTGAGAAAAGAAATCATAGACTAAAAGCATATAGGGCATTGCAGAAGGGTGAAAAGGTATTACTCTACCATAGTGATAATGATCAGGAAGGAAAGATGACCATAAGGGCTAGAAATCATCTCTTTTCTCTTTCAATCTCTGAAACTATAGCCAGGCACGGTAGTAGGACACTGCATCTTCATTGCCATGTTTGGTGATGTGGCAGAAAACCAATAAATGAACTGATCGCATCAATGGCGAAATGTGGATATTCATTATGGAGCATCAAAAAAGAAGGTGGAAAATATACAGGAAAAATCTAGTGATTTGTTCAGCTAGATCCAGCTTAAAAGAAACACTGAATGTTAGAGATGACTTATCATGAAGCCCAAGGGTTACAAATTCAAGTGACCACAGATAAGAAAAATGAGAAATAAATTAGGGAGACTGGCAATTTGGAGGGTGTGTGTCCTCTCTAAAGATGCCAGACTGCTCTAGCAGATTGCTACTACACAAGGGGATGGTTGTGTACAACTTTCAATTCTTTAAAATATACTTTATTTTTCTGGAGCAGTTTAAGGTTTATAATGAAATTGAGCAAAAAGTAAAGAGTTCTCATATTCTCCCTGCCCCGACATAGACACAACCTCTCCCTTCACTAACATCTAACACCAGACTAGCACATTTGTTACAATCTACAACTTACATTGACTGATTAATTCTTTATTATCATCCAAAGTCCATAGTTTCTAATAGGGTTCACTCTTAGCATCACACATTTTCTGGGTTGTGACAAATGTATGACTTATAGCTACCATGATAGTATACAGGAAAGTTTTATTGCTCTAAAAACCTTCTGTGCATTTATTGTTATCAGTATTTTAGATTTTCACCATTTTAATAGGTGTGTATGTATATTTCTTTGTTGTTTAAATTTGCAATTATATAATGTCATATGATGTGGAGACTTTCGTTTGCTCATTTGTCATTTCTATATTTTCTTAGGTGAGGTATCCATTTGTCAACTTTTTTATTGATTTTTTTATTGTTGAGTTTAAAGTCTTCTTATGTATTTTGGATAATAGCTCTTTACTGTATTTCTTCTGCAAATATTTTCTCTCAGTCTGTAGTTTCTCTAGTCGTTTTCTTGACAATGTCTTTCACAGAGCAGATTTTAGTTTTAGTGAAGTCCAACTAAGCAATTATTTCCTTCATGGATCATGCCTTTGGTTTTGTATTTTAAAAGTAATAAACAAACTGAAGGTCATCTGAATTTTCTCCTATGTTATCTTGTAGGAATTCTTCAAATTTTTTTTTTTTTTTTACATTTTGGTCTGTGATCTATTTTGGTGAATTTTTCTGAAGAAGGTAAGACCTGTGACTAGATTTGTTTTTGTTTTTGTTTCTGGTGTGTTGATGTGCAGTTGTTCTAGCACCATTTGTTGAAAAGAGTCTTTTCTCCACTGAATTGCCTCTGCTCCTCTGTCAAAGATCAATTGATTCTATTTGTATAGGTCTAATTTTTGGCTATCTTATTCTGTTCCACTGATCTATTTGTCTATTCTTTTACCAGCACCACATTTTCTCCCTTACTGTAAGCAAGTCCTGAAGTTGGGTAGTGTCAGTCCTCAGACTTTATTCTTCTTCGATATTATGTTGGATATTGGTCTTTTGCCTCTCCTTATAAACTTTAGGATCATCTTGTTAATATCCAAAAAATAACTTTGTGGATTTTATTGGGATTGTGCTGAATCTATAGATTCAGTTGGAAAATCTGCCTATCTATAACATTGAAATAGCTCTGTTTTGTTTGTTCTTTTATGTCTTTCATGAGAGTTTTATAGTTTTCCTCATGTTTTGTTAGATTTATACCTAAAGAGTTCATTGTTGGGGGTGCCAACATAAATGGTATTGGAAAGTTCAAATTCTTGTTATTTATTGCTGGTATATAGAAAAATGACTGACTTTTGTATGTCAATATTGTATCACATAACCTTGCTGTAATAGCTTATTAGTTATGGAGGTTTTTTCTCAACTCTTGTACTTTCTACATAGACAATCATGTCATCTGCAAACAAAGACAGTTTTTATTTCTTCCTTCCCTATCAGTATACCTTTCGTTTCCCAATCTTCTCTTACTTCAGTAGTTATGATTTCCCATTTGATACTGAAAAGAGGTATTGGGAGGGGACATACTTGCCTGTTCTGATCTTGACAAGAAAGCTTTGAGTTTCTCACCACTAAGTATGTTATCTGTAGACTTTTTTGTAAATATATTTTATCAAACTGAGGAAGTTATCTTCTTATTCCTACTTAATTAAGAACATTCTATAATGAATAGGTATTGGATTTTGTTAAAGACTTTCTCTATAACTACTGATATGATCATGTGATTTTTCTTCTTTAACCTGTTAATGTGAATGATTTCCATTAATCAGTTTTCAGTTTTTGAACCAGCCTTGCATATTTGGAATAAATCCCAATTGGTTGCTGTGTAATTTTTTTTATATATCATCCAATGCAATATGCTAGTATTTCGCTGAGGATTTTCTATGCTTATGAAAGATATTGGTCTCGGTTTTCTTGTGATGTCTTTGGTTTAGTATTAGGGTAATGCTGGTCTCAGTTAATGAGTTAGAGGTATTCCCTCTGCTTTAATCTTTTGGAAGAGTATAAAGAATTGCTTTCTGTTTTAGAAGGTTATTAATTATTGGTTCAGTTATTTTAACAGATATGGGCTTATTGTCCATTTTTTCTTATGTGAATGTTTGTAGATTGTGTCTTTCAAGAATAGGTCCATTTCATCTAGATTATCACATTTTTGAACATACAGTTGCTCATAATGTTCCTTTATTATCCTTTTAATGTCCATAGGATCTGTAGTGATGTCTTCTCTTCATTTCTGTTATTAGTAATTCGTATCTTCTTTCCTTTTTTTCCCCCTTGGTTAACTTGACCAAAGGCTTGTTAGTTTTTTTTTTTTTTACTTTATTTAAGCTTTATTTAAACATATGATGTAACCCCACCACCCTCACCCAACCCCTCTTCCCCCCACCCCCCTCAGTTTGTTTTATGACATTAAGAGTCTCTTTTGGTTTTTCTCCCTCCCGATCCCATCTTCTTTCATTTTTACTTTTCCTACCACCTTAACTCCCACCCCCGTTGCATCTCCACTTCCTCATATCAGGGAGATCATGTGGTAGTTGTCTTTCTCCAGTTGACTTATTTCGCTAAGCATAATACGCTCTAGTTCCATCCATGTCGTCGCAAATGGTAAGATTTCATTTCTTTTGATGGCTGCATAGTATTCCATCGTATATATATACCACATCTTCTTTAGTTTTATTGATCTTTTTGAAGAACCAGCTTTTGGTTTTGTTGATTTTCTCTATGGATTTCTTTTTTTTCAATTCCAATGATGCCTGATCTTTTGGTATTTTCTTCTTTTTATTTTGGATTTGGTTTATCTTCTTTTTCTAGTTTCCTAAGATGGAAGCTTAGATTATTGATTTTAGGTCTTTCTTCTTTTTTAATATATGCATTCAATGGTATACTTTCCCTCTCAACAGTGTTTTTCTGTATCTACAAATTTTGAGAAGGTATTTTTCATTTAATTCAAACTATTTTTTATTTCTCTTCAGAGTTTATCCTAGACCCATGATATTTATTTCATCTCCAAGTATCTTGAGATTTTTCAGCTTTCTTTCTCCTATTGATCTCTAGCTTAATTCCATGGTTATCTAAGACAATATATGGTGCGTATTCTTTTAAAACACTTAAGGTGTGTTTTATGATCTAGAATGTGGTCTACCTTTGTGAATGTTTTATACAAGCTTAAGAAGAACATGTATTCTTCTATTTTTGGATGTAATACTCTTTAGATATCAAATATATTCAATTGATAGATAGTGATGTTGAGCTCAACTACATTCTTTCTAATTTCTGCCTGCTGAATCTATCCAAAAACTCCCAATTTTTACTTAAAAATTATTTTTATACAATGGCAATCCAAAAAACGCTGTGAGACATTGCAGTGTGGATTTAAATTTAATATAATTTTTCAAATTGTTTATGTAGAAATTAAGACCAAGAGAAGGTAAAAATCTATATGTTCTATAGTTATTTAACAGTGGGACAAGAACTTAGTTCTTTCAACACCAGTAATCTTGTTTCTACTATGATTGATTTCCTGATGATTCCTGACAAAAAGTTCTGTATAATAATCTAGTACTTTTCTTTGGCAAAAAGATCTATCTTAGAAAATTAAAAAATATAAACTGACTTAATATTTTGAAGAAACTATGACAATCTAAAATTATTCTCAATATGCTCCAAAGAAAGAAATTTTCCACAGGTAAGACTGAATGTGACAATACTATGATCCTGATGCCCCAAAGAAACATTGTTACAGTCCAGTCTCTATCTCTTGCCTGCACCAGGTCACAGGAAGAAGTGCTTCATCAGTGGAAACCCTGTGAATCCTTACCTGTTAGCAAAAGCAAAATAAAGTATAATCCCTTTCACTTGCAGAAGGTTACCAAAATACCGAAAAGTCGCTGTTTGAGACAAGAATTTGGAAATGTAGGGAATTCAGAGTAGAAGGAAAAATAGTAAAGAAAAAGAAGTTTGGAAAAGATGAGCTAGATGTTAAACTGAAACTGAAACATTGTATATTTTGGAGGAAAAGTATACACTTGCAGGAATTTTGCTTGTTTTTGTTTCATCAACATTTCTATTTTTTTTCCATATTTAGTTTTACCCTAAGTTGTGTTTTGATGACAACTTTTGATGATTTACTAGAGACAATAAATTCAAGTAGAATTTTTCTTATTTACTTTCCTCTCAGAGTAACACATAATTTTGATTAACACTAAATTCTCCTTTTTATTTTTTTTAAAGATTTTATTTATTTATTTGACAGAGAGAGAGATCGCTAGTAGGCAGTGAGGCAGGCAGAGAGAGAGGAGGAAGCAGGCTCCTTGCCAAGCAAATAGCCCAATGCGGGGCTCAATCCCAGGACCCTGGGATCATGACCTGAGCAGAAGGCAGAGGCTTTAACCCACTGAGCCACCCAGGCGCCCCATAAATTCTCCTTTTTAATAGAGAACTGATTAGATTGCTCTTGCAGAAAGCCATCATTTCACTTTTTTGCATACTCTGAAAATGTTCAAGAGAATCAAATAATCAACTGTCAGAGAATAGAAACTGAAATGCAAAATCTAAACATTTAACCTGTGTGGGAAAGAGCTCAGTGAATAGGCTTTATCACACCAGTTATTGAGAATATCAGTTACTGAAAATAAGTTAACACCAGACAATATGATAATATAACAGTGATGAGATGGCTTAAATGTCACAAAATTGGGTGGAAATATCATGTGAAATATATAACACAGTAAACTGAACTATGTAAATGGTTATTAGTATCAAGGAAGGATGAAACAGAAACAATTTGGAAAATAAGGGCTTCCCAGGGATCTGTTAAAAATCGTTGCCCTTACTGTGGGCCCCATTACAAATATTCCATGTTTTCTACCTGGCTTTATTAATTCTATCTGACCTTATCTACTCCTTTCTGCCAACTCTACTTTCTTTCCAAGACCATATCAATGCTATGGTGTCCTTTCTCTGCAAATTCTTCATATTAGTTTTCCTGTCTAAAGTCCTGCTCAGCTGCTGTCCTTATTCTTCACCTTTCTCTCTTTCCATGGCATTCCTTTTCCTTTTTCTGCCAACTTTTCCTCAATCATTTTTTTCTTTTTAACAGTTTTAAACTTAAAACACCCTTTAAGAATTGAACAAATACAGAGGTGCCTGGGTGGCTCAGTGGGTGAAAGCCTCTGCCTTTGGCTTGGGTCATGATCCCAAGGTCTTGGGATCAAGCCCCACTTCAGGCTCTCTGCTCAGCAGGGAGCCTGCTTCCTTTTCTCTCTCTCTCTCTCTCTCTCTCTCTGCCTGCTTTTCTGCCTACTTGTGATCTCTATCTGTCAAATAAATAAATAAATAAAATCTTTTAAAAAAATTGACTTAATGTTTAAAAAAAAAGAATTGAACAGATAGAGTGGACTCTTTCCCCAGAGGAATATATGTTACATATAACCTGTTTTACTTGCAACTGGGGTATTTTTGAATATTATAAGGCCCAACTATGGATAAACTCCAGGCAAAGAACACCTGTGCTCTTTCCAACTCTCAAGCAGTAGCAACAGTTACCATTTATGCAGTAACTGCAATGCACTAGATACTGTGCTGGATGTTTTCTGTTCTTTGTCTCTACACTTCATGAACCCCATTTCACAGAAGATGAAGTTGAATAAGAAAGAAGTTAAATGACTTTTCCAAAATTATACTTAGTTTGTAGTGGAACTGGGTTATGAATCCAAGTCTAATTCTAATTACATATTTTTCCCACTGTACCTCACTGCTTTGTGACATTTGGTGAGAAGAATCAGACACATAGAAGAAAATCAATTCAAATTCCACAAACTTACAGGCAATAAAGTGGAGTTTGTATAGAGTATTGCTGGTTCCATATCCATATAACTTTTCCATATAACTATAGAATATCCAAATACAAAGCATAGCACCTTTTTATATAAATTTGTTTGGTAGTGGTAGGGCAATACTGTTTTATGGCCAGTAGGCAATAGAATATATGCACGCATTGTTAAATATTGAAAAGAATACCTAACAGTCAGGAAAATATTCAGATTTAATTTTAGATTATCTGGCTTCCCAGCCCCTCTCAAAGGACACTGAGCAATTAGGAGTTAAAGTTTTTCATAGCATGGCCCCCAGCAAAGACTGTTTCAGAGTTGTAGAAGTTAAATATTTTGAGCATCTTGGTTATGGACAGAACATAAAATAAGTTGTCCAATTTCTCCTCCAAATATTTCACCACTCTTTTTCTTCCAGGTTACACTCACTTCATATTTTTCATCACCTCTAATTACTTTTGAAAGTATATTCTGTTTCTAGAAATGCAACACAAAAAATGGGAAAAGGCCTGTGGATTTTGCTTACAATTTTGATATCTATTTTAATCTCCTAAATTCTTCTTTTCTTTCCTTAAATTCTGTAAGAACATAATTGATCTGAAGAAGTCTTAGAAAAATATTTTCAAAATTACCTCAAATTATAATTGTGTTTTCATCTTCTTATCACTATTGAATGTAAAAATCAAACAAACAAAATCCTACTTTTTGTATAGATGTATTGAATAAATCCAAAATTACAATAAAGTTTTTGACTTATGTACAAATAGTTCACCTACAATTGAGAATTTTAAAATTCATTTAAACTTTAAGTAAAGACACAAAATTTTAAGTACAAATTACTAATGTATTTATTATTCATGTCTTTTGATGGAAAACTAAGTTTGGCTCTAAATAAAGAGAAATTTTGGGAGAAACAGAATTAGTTATTTTTAGAAATAGAGATCATTTTCAAATGTCTGTCTAAAAAATGATAATGATGAAAGAAAAATATTCCCATACTCATTGAAATTGTTGTAAGGTAACCAAACAAACAAAAATAAAACAAAATGAACAAACAAACAAAAAAACAAATATAGAGCTATTTCTAACCTGGTATTTTATCTAAAAGCAACTCATTTTTGAGTTGTTACTAAAGACCTTTGATCTGTTTCCCTCTCTACTTCCTCTTATCCAATTATTCAAGAATCAAGTGTCTCCTGATAGTTTCTTTTATTCTAAGAAAATTAAAGTGTAACATGCAGGCATCACTTCTTTATATACTTTTCTCTCTGTTATTAACTGGCTTCTTTTCTCTCCCTTGACCTCATGGAATTTGCTGCCCCAAAACTTTATGAACATGACAGGGTATATGGAAGTTAGTATTTCCCAAAATATGGTACATGTTTAATACCAATGTTTTATAAAAGGTGAGGGAAAGAATATTTTTCATTTTGCAGTTTTATCTTTATTTCATTATATATTTAAACAAACAAACAAACATAAGATAAGAACTATTACCTCAAGCATTTTCTTCCACAGAAATTATTTCTTACAATGAGCCTAGGATGACCAGTCACCCCAAGATCCTCCATTACCTTGTGCTACAGGGCATTAGACTTAAGCCAAATAGGGAAGCAAACTATGCATTGGTTTTCAATCACTGTTGTGTGCTGCAACTTCAGTGCTTATATCATGGCCCATATTTCCATTCATCTCCAGCATCACAAGACCAACCTTCTCAGATTCTTTCACATCTTACTGATAATCAGCTTCTAAATCTTCTGAAGCTCTGTACAATCCCTAACAATTCTTGCCCTTCACCTCTTTCTACCACTTCCTTTAACCATTCCACAGTGTCTTTTAGAATTCTCATTGCATCCAAAAGACAATTTCTTCCTTCTTCAAGCTCTCCTATGTTTTCCTTTGCATCCTTCTCTTAGTGAAACCTCACTCCTTCCTGAGGATATTGTTTACCTATGATGTTCAAACAGACTCTAGTTTTTCCCTCAACTCTTTCCTCCCACACTTCATGTGCCTTAAGACCTGGAGTTACAGTGATGTCTTCTTTGTTCTCTACAGGTACTTTTTGTCTCTACTCCTTCCCTATTAGAAAACCTCAACTCCTTTAAAGCACATATTTAACTTTACCATTCATTACATCCCCTCTTTATTGTCATCTACCAACTTCCAAGTCATTTTATATCACTTACTATTGATGTTAACAACTAGTTCTCGACTTCTTCTCCAATATTCTCAGAGATTTCTAGTGTCATTAAGATCCACCCTAAACTGGGCCTCTTGGTTCCTCTAGTTCCTGACAACAATGATCTTTTCTCTGCTTTGGTCTTTAGTCACTGCCATGACCTCTGACTTTCAGTTCTATCATGTCTCACTTATGCATTAACCTCCAGTACCTCAGCTATGGTATTCTTTTGTTAGAACCATACCCTAGATATTGCTATCACTCCAATGTCTGCATCTCCTTCAATAAATGGGTTTTGACATCCCTCTCACCAAAACTCCTCTTCTCTTCTTTCCAGCCATTCTTATCTAGTCCATCCAATCCAATAGTTCTCTGAGCATAGTAAATCTTCCATTTAGTGACCATATTTTAGGCAAATGTTTCTCTATCTAGACTAATTTCCATGGTCCAATACTATAATAATCCCTCTTTAAATATCATAGCTATTCAACCTCATTCTTCCACTGTCAAAAATGCCTAATAAAATCTTAAATTCAGTTAATTCAATTACCTGCTTGCAAAAGACCTACAGGTGTACCAATACAGCTGAAAGTTGCTAAAGAAATTTTGCAACTGGATTTATAAGACTCACTTTAATTATATGTACACTTAGCTTAAAAGTATACACTCTAGCTGGTTTTCTTTCTCATTTCCCTTCACTGATATCTTCTTTTCGAGATCAATAATTGCTTATTTACCCCTGCTCTTTGTCCTTAGTTTTCCTCCTCCTGTATGCTCAATCTCTTTGTAAGAAATCTCATTCAATTCAATGGCTTAAAACACTACAAAACTTTTTTAAAACAGATTTTATTTATTTATTTGACAGACAGAGATCACAAATAGGCAGAAAGGCAGGCGGAGAGAGAGAGAGAAAGAGAGGAGGAAGTGGGCTCTCCACTGAGCAGATAGCCTGATGCAGGGCTTGATCCCAGGACCCTGAGATCATGACCTGAACCGAAGGCAGAGGCTTTAACCCACTGAGCCACCCAGGCACCCCAACACTACAAAACTTTGATGACACTCAAATTTTATCTCCATCTTAGACTTCTCTCTACTTACAAAATATAAAATTGCCTTCTTAATGTATCTAATTGGATATCTAATAGATATTTGAAACTTAAAACACTAATAAAGTAACTACTATGTTTCAAAGAAAATGCCTGCCTATCAAGTTTTATTTCAGTAAATACCATCCTGAGAGTTAGCATTTCTTTCTTTCTCATACACTCAATCTATTACAGTTCCACATGTATCTCAAGCCAATCCTTCTAATCACCATCTCTTCTCCAACCCTACAACTTTTCTATAATGCATGTGGATGACAGAATCATTCTTACCAGTTTACATTGTTCTTGAACTATCCAGTCCATTTGTTATACAATAGTCAGAAGGATCTTTCAAAAGTGTAAATCAGATCAGTCATACCCATGTATAAAGCCTTCCAATGGTTCCATATTCCATTTATTAAAATATCCTAACCCCTCACCACGGCCTACATGTTTTATCATTTGTCATATACCTTTATCTTTAAGCTTGTATCTCCCTACTCATCTCCTTACCTTTTGTACTTACACTGACCAGCTTTTTTTCCTCAAACACTCAGGCTAATTTGCATCTCGAGAACTTTCCAACTGTTTTCTTCTAATTGGAATGTCATTCACTTTTGAATGAGTATCTAGTTCTCATCATTTAGGCTTCAACTATATTTTATTTCCTCTAAGCAACTGATCCAATCTCTAGATAAATCAGGCCCCTTGTCCCATATAACTCTATTATATCATTCTACATAATTTTACCTACTGGACTCATTGGTATCCAAAATTATTCTTTTTATGTCTCTGTTTTATGCTTATTATATTTTTCTCCCCATTAGAATGTAACAATTTACCTGAAGGGATGGATTCTGTTCTACTTAACTTATGCTTTTAATGTTTAAAGTAATGATTAGAACAACATAAATGTTCAATAAATGTTTATTGGATGAATCAAGTATGTACAATTCTTAGACTCGAGTTTATTTCTACAAACACAGTTTATTTATAAAATAGTATTTTAAGATAAATAAAAATTAACTTCCATTTACAGAATACATTAAAAAACTCTCTGATTAATGTTTATACTTAAAAAACAACTAAAAATCTTCATTGTTATTGAAACATGTGTTTAATTTTATTGCTGTGCTGTCAAGAAAGTAAGAAAAACACCAAAAGGCTAATGTAAGGGAAAGTAAGAAACCAGAAAGGTAACTATTAACAAAATGTGACAGCTACCCAGAGGGAATCTGTCAATTCTGGTTGATGGTGAGCTTAAGTTTAAACATTTTCTAAATGTGTGAAAAATGAGATTAAGTCTAAGGTTTACCAAACTTTAAAAATCTGACAAGGTGGAATGCAAAAACTCAAAGGACTGTACTCCCTGTGAGACCTACTCAACAGAAGTAGAGGCAGTTTTACTCAACAGTAAGGAATTCTGCCTTAAACTAACCACAGCTGATGAGAGGAGGGGATAATTTCATTGAGAATTCAAAACCTCAAGCCTAATATAGGATTTGAGTCCAAATTAAGTTATGAGTCATCTTCAAAACCCTAACTATAGCATTAAAGTGATCCAAGGTTTGTAGTTTTCTCCAGTGCTTGACAGAAACAGGAGCTAGTTCTCTTTGGAAAAGAATAAAAATCTTCCACCAGGCCCTTATAATGTTCT
Organism: Taxidea taxus jeffersonii; assembly: GCA_003697995.1. Taxonomy (NCBI): domain Eukaryota; kingdom Metazoa; phylum Chordata; class Mammalia; order Carnivora; family Mustelidae; genus Taxidea; species Taxidea taxus. Next base: position 25,753 of record ML109983.1, on the reverse strand, counting down.
CACAGATAAAGTTGACAATGAGCATGCAGTGGAATCATAAGACACACATAAGAATAAGGAATCATGAATAGAAGCAGTAGGGGAAAAAATGAGAAGATTTACATTTTCAAATACATTAAGTACTGGAATTATCAGACAAAACTTATAAAACTAAGTTGCTATGCATAAAGAAGGAAAGAAAGAATAAAAAATGCATATGAAGATCCAGAAACCTTAAAAATTGCTAACACATTTTAAAAAGTTTTATAGGAATTAAAATTGCAATATTTAAATAGTAGGTTAGGTAGCTAAATAGAAATGTATTTTTAAAAGTTAGAATATAGGAGCACCTGGGTGGTTCAATCAGTTAAGCATCTGCCTTTGGCTCAGGTCATGGTTCCAGGGTCTTGGGATTGAGCCCCAGGTCAGGCTTCTAGTTTAGCAGGGAGCCTGCTTCTCCCTCTTCTCCTTGTTCATGCTTTCTCTCTCACTCTCTCTCTCTCAAATAAATAAATGAATAAATAAATATTTTTTAAAAGGTAAAATAAAAATTAGAATATAGGTACGAAAAATGGAACTAAAAATAGCCCAGAGAGTCAGAGAGATGTAAAGTCTGAAAAAGAGATTAAGAATTATAAAGGATAGAGTGGAAAGTTATAAAATATGTTCAGTTGGATATCCAGTAGAGAGAGAGAAAAAAAATGAGTAGAAAATAATTGAAGACATAATAGGGGATGTTCTAAAAACAGCAAAAGATGTGACTATTTGGACGAAAAAATCTAAATTAATCTAATATAGGATGGATAAAAAGAAATCTACATCTGGACATATAGACAAAACACAGGACACAGAGCCAAAGCAGTAGGGGAAAAAATGAGAAGATTTACATTTTAAAATATATTAAGTATTGGAATTATCAGACAAATGTATCATCTTCAAAAACATGACCACAGTTTCAAAAGCAGTGAAAAAAGCCAGAATTGAATGGAATATATCTTCTAATTTCTGACCAAAAAAAATAACACCCAATCAAGAATTGTATACCCAACAAATATACAATTATCTCCTTCAAGAGTAAGAGCAAAATAAAAATCTTTAAGATTCAAGATTTCAACCAAATCTTGATTTTAATGTTAAAGATACTTCCAAAGCACTGGTTCTCAAGCTGGAGTAATTTTTGACCCCCTCCTTGCACCTTCGCCTCCTCAGGGATATTTGGTATCATAATTGAGGAGTGTTATTGGCACCTAGTAGGTATAAGTCAAGGATGCTGCTAAACAACCATACTATGCAGAACAACCCACACAACAATTACTTGATCCTAAAAGTTAATAGTATTGAGGTTGAGAAACCCTACACTAAAGTAATGTCTAAATATGTATTCAAGAAAGGAGGAAAAAGGACCCCAGAAAGAATACCTACAATGCAAGAAAAAAGGTAATAGGAAAGGTAAGCAGTCATAAACATCAACTATATAAACATACGATAATTCATAGGGTAAAATAATAAAACTAAATTTCTGGAAAAGGATAGCAGACAAATTAGGGTTTAATTAGTTTTTCAGTATCCTAATAACTGTAATATTTCACAAATTTTATCAGAGATAGAAATACATGTTTTCTAAGCTACAAGAATGTTGATACCAAAATGAGAAGCAGAAAGAAACATTACAGTGAACAAACTATGAAAAAAGATGAAACAATGTTATCAATTAGCTTTATCCTAAAAATGCAAAGTTAGTTTGACATTAAAAAATTGATAAGTTTGAGGGAGGAGTCAAGATGGCGGAGAAGTAGCAGGCTGAGACGACATCAGCCAGCAGGAGATCAACTAGATAGCCTATCAAACCATTCCAAACACCTACAAATCCAACAGGAGATCGAAGAGAAGAAAAACAACAATTCTAGAAACAGAAAATTGACCACTTTCTGAAAGGTAGGACCAGCGGAGAAGTGAATCCAACGCGACGGGAAGATAGACCCCAGGGGGAGGGGCCGGCTCCCGGCAAGCGGCAGAGCACAAAATCAGAACTTTTAAAAGTCGGCTCCACGGAGGGACATCGCTCCAGAGGCTAAACTGGGGTGAAGACCTCACGGGGACAACGTGGACTCAGGTCCCTCGGGGTCACAGAAGGATCGGGGGTGTCTGAGTGTCGCAGAGCTCACAGGTATTAGAGCGGGGAAGCCGGCTGCGGAGACAGAGCCGAGGTTTCCTAGTGGTCTGTGACACGGACCGGTGCTCTGTGGCACGGGCCGGTGCTCTGTGCGAGGGGTCCCCACAAGATCCAGGGAACTCCGACCCGGGAAAGCTCAGGGATCTACGGGGTTCGGAGACTCCAGGTGGGACTCTGCCAGAGACAGAGACGCTTGGTCACAGGCTGGGTGAGCTCGGAGCGCTCCCAGAAACCAGTGAGACGGGACTGATGACGCACGATTTTCTCTGAGCGCGGTCTCCGGGCGCGCGCGGTCTCCGGGCGCAAACGTGGGCTGGGGAGACCAGAGGGATTAAACGCTTTTCTCTGAAGGCGCACTGAAGACTGGGGCCCCTAGCTCTCGGCTCCTCTGAACCGGAGATTGGGAGGCCGCCATTGTCGTTCCCGTCCTCCAGAACTCTACGGAAAGCGTTCATGGAACAAAAGCTCCCCAAAGCGAACCTGAGAGGATTACTTAGCCCGGCCCCTGGTAAGGGCGGTGCAATTCCGCCTGGGGCAGAGACACCTGAGAATCACTACAACAGGCCCCTCCCCCAGAAGATCAAAGAAATCCAGCCAAGACCAAGTTCACTTAACAAGGAGAACAGCGGATTCTTATCTGGACAAAATGACAAGGCGGAAAAACTCACCACAAAAAAAAGAGCAGGAGACAGGACCGAAGGCTAGGGACCTAATCAATACAGACATTGGTAATATGTCAGATCTGGAATTCAGGATGACGATTCTCAAGGTTCTAGCCGGGCTCGAAAAAGGCATGGAAGATATTAGAGAAACCCTGTCAGGAGAAATAAAAGCCCTTTCTGGAGAAATAAAAGAACTAAAGTCTAATCAAGTTGAAATAAAAAAAGCTATTAATGAGGTGCAATCAAAAATGGAGGCTCTTACTGCTAGGATAAATGAGGCAGAAGACAGAATTAGTGATATAGAAGACCAAATGACAGAGAATAAAGAAGCTGAGCAAAAGAGAGACAATCAACTACTGGACCACGAGGGGAGAATTCGAGAGATAAGTGATGCCATAAGACGAAACAACATTAGAATAATTGGGATTCCAGAAGAAGAAGAAAGAGAAATAGGAGCAGAAGGTATACTGGAGAGGATTATTGTAGAGAATTTCCCTAATATAGCAAGGGGAACAAGCATCAAAATCCAGGAGGTGCAGAGAACACCCCTCAAAATCAATAGGAATCGACCCACACCCCGCCATTTAATAGTAAAATTTACAAGTCTTAGCAAAGACTTTACAAAGAGAAAATCCTGAAAGTCTTAGCAAAGACTTTACAAAGAGAAAATCCTGAAAGCAGCACGGGACAAGAAGTCTGTAACGTACAATGGTAAAAATATTAGATTGGCAGCCGATTTATCCACCGAGAACTGGCAGGCCAGAAAGAACTGGCATGATATATTCAGAGCACTAAACGAGAAAAACATGCACCCAAGAATACTTTATCCAGCTAGGTCATCATTGAAAATAGAAGGACAGATAGAAAGCTTCCAGGACAAACAAAAACTGAAAGAGTTTGTAAACACCAAACCAGCTCTACAGGAAATATTGAAAGGGGTCCTCTAAGCAAAGAGAGACCCTAAAGGTATTACCAGAAAGGAACAGAGACATTATACAGTAACAATCACCATACAGGCAATACAATGACACTAAATTCATATCTCTCAATAGTTACCCTGAATATAAGTGGGCTAAATGCCCCAATCAAAAGACACAGGGTTTCAGAATGGATAAAAAAACAAAACCCATCCATATGCTGCCTACAAGAAAATCATTTTAGACCTGAAGACACCTCCAGATTGAAAGTGAGGGGGTGGAAAACAATTTACCATGCTAATGGACATCAGAAGAAAGCTGGGGTGGCAATCCTTATATCAGATCAATTATAATTTAAGCCAAAGACTATAATAAGAGATGAGGAAGGACACTTCATCATACTCAAAGGTTCTGTCCAACAAGAAGATCTAACAATTTTAAATATCTATGCCCCTAACATGGGAGCAGCCAACTATATAAACCAATTAATAACAAAATCAAAGAAACACATTGACAAGAATACAATAATAGTTGGATACCTTAACACACCCCTCACTGAAATGGACAGATCATCCAAGCAAAAGATCAACAAGGAAATAAAGGTCTTAAATGACACACTGGACCAGATGGACATCACAGATATATTCAGAACATTCTACCCCAAAGCAACAGAATACACGTTCTTCTCTAGTGCCCATGGAACATTCTCCAGAATAGATCACATCCTGGGTCATAAATCAGGTCTCAAC
>ML109983.1:0-16273 GCA_003697995.1 Taxidea taxus jeffersonii | reverse complement strand
CCTCTGGAAAACAGCATGGAGGTTCCTCAAAAAATTGAAAATAGAGCTACCTTATGACCCAGCAATTGCACTACTGGGTATTTACCCTAAAGATACAAATGTAGTGATCCAAAGGGGCACATGTACCCGAATGTTTATAGCAGCAATGTCCACAATAGCCAAGTTATGGAAAGAACCTAGATGTTCATCAACAGATGAATGGATAAAGAAGATGTGGTGTATATATACAATGGAATACTATGCAGCCATCAAAAGAAATGAAATCTTACCATTTGCGACAACATGGATGGAACTAGAGAGTATTATGCTTAGCGAAATAAGTCAACTGGAGAAAGACAACTATCACATGATCTCCCTGATATGAGGAAGTGGAGATGCAACGGGGGTGGGAGTTAAGGTGGTAGGAAAAGTAAAAATGAAACAAGATGGGATCGGGAGGGAGATAAACCAAAAGAGACTCTTAATGTCATAAAACAAACTTAGGGGACGCCTGGGTGGCTCAGTTGGTTAAGTGGCTGCCTTCGGCTCAGGTCATGATCCCAGCGTCCTGGGATCGAGTCCCACATCGGGCTCCTTGCTCCGCAGGGAGCCTGCTCCTTCCTCTGCCTCTGCCTGCCTCTCTGTCTGCCTGTGCTCTCTCTCTCTCTAATAAATAAATAAAATCTTAAAAAAAATTAAAAAAAAAACAAAAAAACAAAAAAAACAAACTTAGGGGGGTGGGGGGTAGAGGGGTTGGGAGATGGGGATGGGGTTACATTATATGTTTAAATAAAGCTTAAATAAAAAAATACAAAAAAAATTGATATTTTAACATTAAAAAATCGATATAACCCATCACATTAACAGATTGTATTAGATCTGTATTATCCATTCAAAATTATTTATTCCTTCTCTACGCTTCCATACTTCTTCATCTCAAGGTCTAGGATTTGGTCATCTGATTTATTGTGGCTGACAGAATGTGAAGACATGTGATATATATCACATCCAAGAAGAAGATTTAAATGCACTTGCATAATTTGGCTTTCTCCTCCCTTGCAGTTTTGCTAACTGCCATGAAAATATTATATCCCAGAGAGAACTTGCTCATTCAGTATAGTCTTGTGAAAGTGATGAAATTTGGGATTTATCTGATACACATTTGACCCACAACAGTCATGTAACATAAAAAAGAAGTGAACGTTTTTGTTGTATGCCACATGTTGTTTCTTTTGACTAAAGAAGCAAAGCCCTGTGTTAATTTCCAATAAGCAAAGTAATTTAAGAAAATATAAGATATCTACTTATATTTTTTAAAAAATCTTAAATTAGAAATTGAAACAAAATTCCTTTATCTGCAAATAAATTTATATATGATACTTAACATATTTTTTAATGTTGAAATATCACATACTTTCAGATTGGGCACAAGAAAACAAGGCTTACTATTACCATTTCTAGTAAACAGTTATGAAGGGTTACCTCACAGTAAGGCAAGGAAAATGAATTGAACATAAAAAGATTGGAAAGGAAGAATTTTCAGATGATATATTTATATACAAAGAAAAACCAAGAATGTGCTGATAAGGTTTTAGAATTAAAAAAAGAGTTTAAAAGCTTTGTTGGATACAAATTAATATAAAAATCAATTGCATTTATATTTAATAAGAAAAAAAGAGTGTTAGGGGCGCCTGGGTGGCTCAGTGGGTTAAGCCTCTGCCTTCGGCTCAGGTCATGATCCCAGAGTCCTGGGATCAGCCCCGCATCAGGCTCTCTGCTCGGTGGGGGGCCTGCTTTCCCCTCTCTCTCTGCCTGCCTCTCTGCCTACTTGTGATCTCTGTCTGTCAAATAAATAATAAAAAAAAAAAAAAGAAAAAAGAGTGTTGGAAAATATGGCAAAACTAATAGGAACAAAAATATCAAGTATTTAGCCATAAATCTAGTAAGATTTTGTGAGATATTTATAGAGACAATTTTTAAACTTTAATGAAAGTCATTTAAGAAGAACTGAATAAATGGAGTAATATGCCATATTTTGGGATAGAAAGAATCAATATCCTTGGAATGCTTATTCTCCTTAAATTTAACCACAGAATCCATGTAAATGCAATAAACATATTAACATATATTCTTTGTGGAATTTAAAATACTGATTCTAATTTATAGAAATTCAAGGGTTTAAGAATGGCCTAGGCACTGGTAAAGAATACCAAATTTGGAGATATCGATATTCATTGCAGAGTTATACTGATGAAAAGATGTGATATCAGAAGGGGGGCAGACAAATAGAGCAATTCCACAAAATAGAAACTGAAGAAACATTTTCACACATCAAGGAAATTCCTATAAAACAGAACAAGCATGGCAGACAAAAAAGCAGCTCATTTTACTAGAAAAATATGTATATCTACTCCAAACTATAATAAAAAATCAATTCTAGGTGGATTAAAGATCACATATGAAAAGCAAACAGTAAAACCTTTAAAAGATAATTTGTGCAAAAAAACTTTGGGAATTTGCAATAAGAAAAGACTTACTTGCCAAGACCCCAAGGCATTAATCATAAAGAAAATACTGATCGATCTATTTACATTATAATATAGAACTTCTATTCATTAAAAAACGCAAAGAAATAAAAAAGGCAAGCTACATATTGGGAAAAGATATTTACAACAAATATTTACCGGAAGGTTAGATGGCAGAATATGTACCAAACTCCTGCAAATCAGTAAGACTATAATAAGTATTCTAATTTCAAAAAATAGGCAAAATGAGCAGATATTTTACAGGACAGGATACTTGATATGTTAAGAAATATTATGTATAAAATGTATTAAAATATTAAGAGATGATTAACACAACTAGTAATAAATAAGATTAAACCAAATCTACAAGTTAATATTTTATTGTCATTTAAAAAAAAATATTTTATTTATTTATTTGACAGACAGAGATCACAAGTAGGCAGAGAGGCAGGCAGAGAGAGGAAGGGAAGCAGGCTCCCCGCCGAGCAGAGAGCCCGATGCAGAGCTCGATCCCAGGACCCCGAGACCATGATCTGAGCCGAAGGCAGAGGCTTTAACCCACTGAGCCACCCAGGCGCCCCTTTATTTTCATTTTAAAATTTACAAAAGTTAAGAAATCTTATAGTGCCAAATATTATCTATTTAGATAGTATGTGGACCTATAGAAAGTCCTTAGAGTCCTGAAGGGAGTATAAATTGATATAACTCAGAAAAATAATTTTGAATTTTCTATTAGAATTAAAATATGCAAGACAGTTTCCAACAGCAAAAAAAGTACAAAATAAATGTATGTTAAATTAATGTTGGATGAGTAAATCAGTATATTCATACAAAGTATATCATTTAATGGTGAAAATGAATGAACTGTGATATATGCATCAACACAAGATAAATATGACATCATAATTTTGAATGAAAAACATGCAGATAAAAAGTAACAACAAGTATATTTCTGCTAATAAGAAATTCAGAAAATACTCAAAACATAATTATGTATAGTTTACTGGTTTCTTTTAAACTTTAGAGAAAATAAAAAGGATAATAAACATACTAATATAGTAAGGAGGGGGGATATATTTATGTGGATTTCAAGAGTTCTAGTTTTTAAGCTCAATAGTGGATACTTGGTTATTATTATTATTGATAATATATACTTTTTACAACTACTTTATACTTGTTAATCATTTAATTTTTGTTAATAAAACAAAAAGCTAAGCAAAATTTTATATGACAGACATTATGAAGGTAGTATGCAAAGTTTTAGAATCAATGGTTTATATCAATCAATTCTTTGAAATTATCATACTTGTTCACTACCAGGATTCCATTAATATCTTAAGTATATCTCCAACAGCTCTCTACAGTGGGAAATATGAAGGAGTACATAAAGAGGCACAGATAAGAAATCAGTACTTCATCTTCTTGTATTTAATTCGAGTGTCCTTTTCTAAACATCCCCTTTCCAGATTTTAAATTAACTTCAGGGCTTAAAAGAAGACATGATGTCAGTTTGAGTATCTTATAGGGATGATGCTGCTAAAATCTATCTTCCATTCAGGCAGGAAGATTTGTCACTGAGGCTCTTTTCCACTTATAGGAAACCATGTTAATATTTAGGGAAAGTTCTTAAGGTTTTGAAGACAACAATGGAGACTATTAAGTAATCCAGTAAGAGATCTCATTGAAGACACTGAAATCTCTCTTAGACTTAAATAGAAAGCAATCTTACAGTAAAAATGGGTATATTTCATGTCCTTATCCATTTATGAAATGATTATCAGTTTCTGAGCATTTAAGATAAAACTTGCGAAGCTAACCCAGAGAAATGCCAAACATTTCAGTTTCTCTGTTCCCACTGACATAACTGCATAATAAGTGTCTAACAAAAAACATGCACGAAGAACAAAATTGAACTTTCACTAGCAAGCAAAGCACTTCCATTTTAACTTTCATGTATAGGAAATATTTAACTGCCAAGGCTGACATCCCCTAGAGCTTCTTAAGTAACTTTATGAGAAATCCAGAAGTAAATGGTACAAACAGAAGCACTTTTGGAAGTTCCAGTAGTTACTATTGTCATGGTTTTAAAATTTGAAGTAAAAATGAAGTCTTCCAAAGTAACTTCACAGAAAACTTTCCTTATTCTGTATTAGCACATATGACTTCATTTTGTGAAAGAATACTCACTTTCTTATTTCATGTATCTGATGTTCTCCTGAGAAAAATCACTTATACTTAGAGAATTTGTGAAGATATCATTTATGAAAAAACAAAAACAAACAAAATCCTTTGGCATCATTGTTTGAAGATAGGAAAAAAACACATATGAATGTAGACATTTTTCTAAAGTATTACTATAAAATTATTATTTAATAGCTATTAATTTATTTAATCCTGCCAAACAACTTGGTTAGCTGTAATAATATTGGTAAAAATAACTCAAACCATTGAAATCCATGGTTCTTTTAAATTTTGACAGGTGATATAGCAGAAAGTGTAGAGATCTGGGAATATGCAATCTGAAAATGTCTAATTGTTTGGTCATTAATTAATTAATATTCATTTTGACAATGTCATCATTTTTTAAAAAAACATTATTTGGAAAGGAATAACATGGAAGAGTAGGTAGATTATAAGTACACCAACTCATGAATTTTCACAAACTGAGCATACCCATTTCACCAACATCCAGATTAGGAAACAATGTTACCAGTACTACAGAAGCATACCCATTCAAGATACCTTCCCCCTAGAGACCATTTTGCCTGGCCTCCTTCCCTCAATATTACATGAGAGGCATCCATATTGTTGTAGGGAATTGTAATTTGTTCATTCTTACTGCCATGTAATATTCCACAGTGTACCACAATATGTTTATCCGTTCTATTCTTGAGGAGCATATGTGCAGTTTTCAATTCAGAATCACTATGAACAATACTGGTGTGGGCATTCTTAAAAAGATTTTATTTATTTATTTTAGAGAGAGAGAGAGAGAAGTCATGAGCAGGGGGTAGGGCTGAGGGAGAGGGAGAAGTAGGCTTCCTGCTGAGCAGGGAGTCCAACGTGGCTCTCTATTCCAGAACCCTGAGATCATGACCTGAACCACAGGCAGACGCTTAGCCAACTGTGCCACCCAGGCATCCCTTGTGTGGATGTTCTCGTACATTTCTTTTGACAAACATATTCTGCATTTCAGTGAAATTACTGAGTCATAAGATACACATGTGGTTAGCTTAGTAGTAACTGCCACTTTTCCAAGCTGCTTTTACCAAGTTATAGTCACTCTGCTCATTTGTGGGAGTGCTACACTTTATGGTTTTAATTTTCTTGTTCTGGCGAGTATCTCTTCAGTTATTGATCATTTGGATATCCTCTTTTTTTTTTTTTCTTAAAGATTTCATTCATTTATTTGACAGACAGAGATCACAAGCAGGCAGAGAGGCAGAAAGAGAGGAGGAAGCAGGCTCCCCGCTGAGCAGAGAGCCCGGTGCGGTGCGGGGCTCGATCCCAGGACCCTGGGATCATGACCTGAGCCAAAGGCAGAGGCTTCAACGCACTGAGCCATCCAGGCTCCCCGGGATATCCTCTTTTTTAAAGTGTTTGCTTAAGTTTTCTTGTTCATTTATTTGAGTTATCATCAAGTTATTTTGATAATAAAATAAAATACTACAAATGAAAGATCTTTATACATTTGTAAGTACTGAACAAATGTAAAGCATTTTTATTATTAATTTTATTATTAATGTTGGCTGGAAGATTGATTTTTTTTAGGTCAAATGAAAGCTGTGGGTTTTTCTAATGTGTTGTTTTTCTAACAACATTCTTTTTATGAAGATAAGAGTCTGTGTGTGTGTATACATATATGTATTATTATTTTTTCCTCAGAAGAGGATATGGCATTTTGTACTCACTAAGTAATTGAGATAAATAAGTAATAGCTTCTGTCAATTATAATTACATTATTTAATTTGAGTTTGAAGTATTGAGAACATTGTTAAGGAATGATGATACCCCTGAACAAGATGGAACTCAATATCCAATCAATGCTAAAAAAAACTATATTTGTGGAAGATTTTCATCGATGATGAAAAGCTATTTCCAATGCAAATCTCTTCATGGTAACTCTGTACACAATGGGGGTAAGTAGAAAAGTCTAAAGTCTACGAAAAACCTTGGAATACTCTGGGAAGACTGGCAGCCTGAGGATTATGGCTTCATTGACATCATTACATAACATATCAAACTCAGATGAGTATATTCTGGGGGCATTATATTCTGGGAGTATATTCTGGGTTAAAAAGAAACTTCTTGGGGCGCCTGGGTGGCTCAGTGGGTTAAAGCCTCTGCCTTCGGCTCAGGTCATGATCTCAGGGTCCTGGGATTGAGCCCCGCATCGGGCTCTCTGCTCAGCAGGGAGCCTGCTTCCCCCCTCTCTCTCTGCCTGCCTCTATGCCTACTTGTGATCTCTGTCTGTCAAATAAATAAATAAAATCTTTAAAAAAAAAAAAAAAAGAAACTTCTTTTTAACCTTAATGTTTTTTGTTTTTGGGTGTTTTTTTTTTCTGTGTGTGTGATCTTTTCAAATTTTTTTTTCAGTGTTCCAAAATTCATTGTTTAAGCACCACACCCAGTGTTCCGTGCAATATGTGCCCTCCTTAATACCCACCATCAGGCTCACCCATCCTCCTACCCCAGGCCCCTCTAAAACCCTCAGTTTGTTAACTGAGTTTGGTCACATATGTTTGGAAAGAATGACTTAATTTCCTATTGAGCACAGCCAAGAAATTCTTTCAAAGTTCTTGGAGTTGAGTCTATTTTCCTAGCAGGTAGTGGGCATATTAAGGATTGGGGTAATATTAAGTCAATATTATCCAAATGTAGAGTGAAAAAAGTCTGGAGTTTTGAGATTGAATGAAGAAGACGATGATTACACAGTCACTTGACAGTGGACTAGAGTTTGAAGTGAATAAAACAGGCACTGGATGCCTTTGCAGGATATTTGAGTCCAAGGTTTATATATTTCAACATAGACTTTACGACTGTAAATACACAATGTGTCAACATTTGAAATAACAGGTCATAGGTGTGAAATTGGAAACAACAGCAGCATATAGACTATCCTAAAGTGCAAGTTTTCAGAAACAAAAGTGGTTCTTTTGTGCTGAGAAGAAGCTGTTGGAAGTAAAAGGAAGGGAAGAGCCACACACAATAGGATTGGCAAACAGTGGTCCAGAACAGTAGTTTCGCTTGTATGGTTCTCAGAGTGGGAAGAATTGTTATCATGTAGCTATATCTTTAGTCATCTCAGAGAAATGTTCAACCAGGAATACTGCAATATTTTCAGGTTTGCATATGTAAGCTAATGTGTTTGTGTGTAGAGTGCATTGGTAGATGATTGAGATATATTGTTTTAATTTAAATTATTTGCACATTATACTTTGGGTAAGGGAAATTACTAAGGTTTAAAAAACTCCCAGAGTTGACATCATTACTCTATATTAATTCATCCCTGATGTGCTAATTACTGAAACATTCTGAGCAGTTGTTTAAAATATAGGAGCAATTTAGAGAGTTAAATACAGAATAACAACATCAAACTATGCATTTTCTTGCTCTTATGAGTCTTACATTCAATTTTTTTTATATCATTACCTTTATTTTTTATCCATTCAGTAGCCCATGAGTCATATGAAAAATACTTCACAGTGTTTTTAATTATCTTTCTTTCAGGGTGAAAACCAAGGCAGGGTTTAGTTTTGTGTTAATTAATGTATTATGTCTTATTTATGTCTGCACCCCATATTTCTCAATTTTAATGACCTTCTGAAATATTACTAAATTTGACTTAATTTGCTTTTGAAAACTCATTTCAAAAACTTATCTGAGAACACTTAAAGTGTCCTTCAAGTTTACATAATTTAAGATATGGAAATTAAAATTTCATTTACAGAAGTAGAAAACATGCCATATTTAAACCATAACAGAAACAAAATCAATAAAGAACATAACATCTTTCTAGATAAAGAATGGCAGGGACACTTGGGTGGCTCAGTGGGTTAAGCCACTGCCTTCGGCTCGGGTCATGATCCCAGGGTCCTGGGATCGAGTCCCACATCGGGCTCTCTGCTCAGCAGGGAGCCCGCTTCTCCTTTCCCCTCTCTGTCTGCCTCTCTGCCTACTTGTGTGATCTCTGTCTGTCAAAAAAATGAATAAAATCTTAAAAAAAAGATTAAAAAAAAAGAATGGCAATATGTAATTAGTTGAGTACATTAATGGCTTATTGTATTTGATATTATAGTCTCAGTATTTTGTGCTGATTCACTTTCAAGGATCAAAACTGAAAAGGAAGGGATGTTTGTTAGAATCTAGAATGGTACTGCAGTTATCCCAAGAGGTGAGTGGACAGCAGAGTGGTGTTCACACAGTGGGCCACCCTCTCTCTAACGCTATTTCATTCATGTAACAGCAGTATGGACGTTTTGAGGGGGAAGAGAAGGAAAGGAGGACATAGTAAAAAGAGCAGCCTACAATCTGAGAAATATTAGACAACATAAATAGAGGACGTAGTTGCTGGACAGGCTACTCATTGGTGGAGTGAGCAGGACTGGAGAATTGAAAGAAGTTGGATTTCCATAGTGTATATATACCACATGGGAGAAACTCAAGTCTTTTTAATTTTTCCATGGCACCAGCTAGACAGCTATGAAATTTGTAACCATATACATGATCAGTCCCCATCCATCTACCCATCCATTCACTATATACCTATTGAGCTGCAATAACAGGATGATGAAGAAGATACCTCTGTGTTCTACCTTCAGAGGGCCTGCAAAATAGTGGAAGTTTATTTGTATACCATAATGCCAATAAGTATACAAATAATCATGTAATTATAGTCATGACCCTTACATGAAAGTAAATTTCTAAAAGCCATGACAACATTTATCAAGATCTCAAATCTGGGGGTGCCTCGGTGGCTCAGTGGGTTAGTGCCTCTGCCTTAGGCTCAGGTCATGATTCCAGGGTCCTGGGATCGAGCCCCACATGGGCTCTTTGCTCAGCGGGGAGCCTGCATCCCCCTCTCTCTCTTTCTGCCTTTCTGCCTACTTGTGATCTCTGTCAAATAAATAAATAAAATCTTCGAAAAAAAATATTAAAGAAGTCTCAAATCTGGTATTAGAGTCCACAAAAAAAGTGTGGAATAGTGGTTAAGAGCCTGAGTTCTAAAGTCCGAGAGTCCTAGGCTTGGTTCCCCTACCGCCTACGTGGTTCTAGGTTTTCAAACTTAACTAAGCCTTTGTGTACTTATTTTTTAATGACCGCAATATTATCTCTATACATTCTCTGTAAAAGGCAAAGACACAGCACTGTGAAATAGGGGAGTTGGGAGATAAAATCAGAAAAAAAGCCCATAAGACTTATATATTAATAATATAACTTTTTTGAGGTTGCATAGTGGATTATGACTGATGATTATCATGCTGATATTTATCAGTATATTCTTTGGTATTTATCAAATTTTTATACATAATTTTTAAAAATGATTTCTGGTAAAGTTTAAGAAAGTAAGCTATTCAAAGACTTTTATAGTTACCTCTGTGGTATAGTAGTATGGGGAACTTTCACTTTCTCTAGTATACATTTCTGTACAGTTTTAATTTCTGAAGATGAACATATGATATTTGTTTTTAAAAAGATACAGAGATGAGGGGTGCCTGGGTTGCTCAGTCAATTAAGCATCCCACTCTTGATTTTGGCTCAGGTCATGATCTCAGGGTTGTGAGATCAAGTCCTGTGTCAGGCTCCACATTCATGTGTCAGGATCCACGACCAAAGAGAGTCTCTCTCTCTCCCTCTCCCTCTGCCCCATCCTCCATTCTGTCTGTCCCTCTCTACAAATGAGAGAGAGAAACACACACACACACACACACACACACACTAAAGGAAGATAAGAAGATAGTGAAAGTAAAAGACTCAGTCCGGAGTATTCCAGTGAACGGCTTAAGCAAGAGGGCTTGGACCATTCAGGGAACTTGAAAGGCCAGGATATTGCTGAAGCTTAGGAACATGAGAGTGGCTGATGGGAGGGCTGCAAAGTAAAGAGAGGGGCAGATCATGAGGACCTTGTTGACCAAGTTAAGTTCAGATGAGATAGTGTTTCAAGAAGAGAACAGATGGTTGTAAAAAGTGCTAAATTGATTAGAATGAACTGGCTGATAAGTGCTCTCCAGAGAAGTTTCAGGTCCATAAAAATTATTCATGAATCCAATTGTTTTCTAAGTTTTTCGAATGGAAGAACTCACTCAAAGTCATTGTTTTGTTGTTTTTTAAAACACCATTGCTTTTTGAGTAAATTATTAAGTCTTCATGTATTTAATATTAGCAAATACTAGGGATAATTTTGTCTAGAGGAGAAAAAAATCCACATTTTAAATCAATATAGAAGTTCAAAACAAAAGGGAACTCCGATTGCCATATTGTGGGGTGACCCTAATACCACTACATCAGCTCCCAAGTGCCCATCATTTCATCTCTGAAGTCATGCATGAGAGCCACTGCTGTAAGTCAAAGGACAGAGCCTAAAATTGATTCAGAGAGATGGGGTTATCACAGCCCAACTGAAGATATGAATAGGGACAGAGGTGGTGACTGGATGAGTTCATAATTTTCATTAAAAAAGAGGAGCAGAATATCTTCCTCAAGATATTCTATTGTCATCTACTTTGTATTTCTCAATGACTTTCTAAGATCATTCATCTGAAGCTTTGCTCATGTATAACATATTCCAGTAACAACCCTTCTAAATCATAGACCATGTTGACAAAAGAAATAGTAACATTTGTAATTCATCTTTGTGTCCAGTAGATGCAGCACATCTAATATCATTCAACAACTATAAAATGATATTGAATGATAACGGGCACTATCTGTCTTTAGTTAGTCATTTGTTTTATTGATATTGTGAATCACTCTGTTGGGGGCAAACTTTAGAGATCATTATTCTATGTGGTTATACTCTAGCCAATTGCCATTTATAAGGAAAACATAATTTAAGTTTTTCATTCTTTATACTCCGTTTTCCAAAAACAGGTATCAAAGACATATTTGCATATATGGGGGGTGAGAGTTCCCAAAATTTCTGTTTGAAAATGTTATCTAAAATTAACTTTGAATTTCAATGATAATCTAAAAAATTAGAACAGATCCATGCTGGATTATGTGGATTACCTACTTTGTAACTGGTACTGCTAGGGGATGTGCTTGCTTCTTTTTATGTTGGAGTTTTCATTAAGTTAGTACCGCATGGTACTTTTGAAAATCTTTAAATTAAAAAAAATTTTAATTGCCAATTAAAGAATTAAGGGCAGGAACACTGGGGCCCAGTCATTTGGGTTTGAATCCTAGAACCATAATTTACATGCTATAGGACCTTAGGCAGATTATTTATTCTCTGCGTGGCCCAGTTTCTTCATTTATAAAAATATAATGAGAATAATAAATAATATGAAGAAATAAAAACAAAAATAATAATACAATTTTGTAGTCTTATTTGAAGATTAAATAAGTTCATTTCAAGTAAGTTCTGAGAAGAGTGTGCAGCACATAGTAAGCACATTTAACAAATGTTAGCTATCATCAACAGGGAAAATATGGACTTAACACACGAACAATAAATTTGTGTCAAAACAAAAAGCCCAATAGTGCCACGACGTGCTGTATAAACAAAGGTTTCACAGTACAGATAGCCCCTACTATTTGAATGTTTGTTGTGAAAGACCTACATTAGTAACCTCTTTTCCCTGACTGAAAGAAATCTGAAAAGGATATTCACTTTTGTAAAAAAAGGCAAAAGGCAATAATAGCATTCAGCATTTGTTTTGCAGTGAGCCAATACAGAGCCACCCGCACCCGGAGCAGCGAGACTGGTCCTTCCAACCTCCTTCCCTGAGAAGTACATTCAGCAGCATCTCAGCGTCAAGCCACCATATCTTCGAACTGTGTCTGTGAATATCTGTGCATGAGTTCCTTATTTTTTGCATCTACTGGCAAGATGTGTTCTAAGGTATCAGAAAAGCCCAAGAGAGGTTTTTTTGGGTCTCGGAATATCAAAAAATTTCCATATAAATTAATGGTAATTGCTTCTTCACTTAAGGTCATTGCGGTTTATGAAAGGTTTCATAGGAATGCTCTACTTCCCGATACTGGGGGATACCTGTACTTCAAAAATAAAGAATAGAAACTGAGCAGTCATAGGGAATGCAGTAGTACAAACATGCCACCCACACAGACTAGTGCTGGGTGGTCTTTAAGAAAAAGGAGGGGTATAGAGACTGGGATAGGGCACAAGGAACATGTCTGGGTTGATGGTGATATTCTCTTCTGATCTGGGTGATAATTATGTGGATATGTTCATTGTGTGATAATTCAGAAAGCTGTACAATTATGATTTGTGCACTTTTCTCTATGTGTATTTTAATAAATAATTTAAGTGAAAAAAAAAGAAGGTGCAGAGTTCTTCCTCAGGTGTTTCCCCAAAGCTCATGCTTTAGGAGTCAGCACCACCTTAATGCTTTTCGTGTTATGAAAGCGGTTAATTTTTGGACAAAAAAAAAATCACCCATTAGTGTTGCTGACTGAGATGTTACTAGTTTTGTAGTTCTTTTGGAGTCAATGTAAATTTTCTTTTATAATTTTATAATTAAAAGCCAGAGTTTGCAGCTAGTTTTAAGTGTATACACATTAGATAATATAAAGGTAGCTCAACTCAGAACTGTGATTTTCCATTTAAAAAGACTCCTTATTTATTTAATTTGCTTTGATGCATTTGTGATAAAAAGGATTTACAAGGGGTGCCTGGGTGCGCTCACTTGGCTAAGTGTCTGCCTCAACTCAGGTCTTGATCTCAGGGTGCTGGCACTGAGCCCCGTGGGGAGTCTGCTGCTGCTTCTTCCTCTGCCCCTCCCCATTATTTGTGCTCTCTCTCTTCTTAAATAAATAAATAAGATCTTTGTAATTAAAATAAAAACAGGCAGGAGAGATAAAGACAGGTCAGAAAATCTTAACTTTTTAGTATTTTTCATTTGTTACCTATTACTGAAAATTAATTTTTCTTCTGTTTTCAAAATTAATTTTCTTCTTATAAAGATTGGTTGAAATGAATTTATTGCCATAATTTATTTAAAAAGGTAAAGTCATTAAATTATTTTGACCCAGTGAAGTGATGGGTCAGATCTTAGCATACAGTGCCAATAGCAATGCGCAGGGATTCCATACAGGCAGAATGAATAGCTAGAAGTCCCTTTCTTACAATAGAGGATGTACCCATTCATTGAGGAAGTATTTATATAAGTGCCAAAAGGTTCCAGGCACTATTTTAAGCAATGGAGAATTAGAAGTGGAAATGCACACATGTGTACGTGGCAATGGAAATCCATTTCTAGAAGCATAAATCCTTGTTGTTGCTACTACCCATTTCTTGCCAGTTTTAAGAACTGATTTATTAATAACTCTAGTAGTCCTGAGGGGGGAAAGAAAAGATATCAGAATTTGAGAAATTTTGTTACAAAATACAGGACTAATCTGTCACAGTCATAGATTAGTCAAGTCTATATTTCAGGGCTTATGGTGAAGTGACATTTATTTGTTTTTCAAATGACAGATATTATAACAAAAAACACTGGAAGAATGTTCAACAAAATGTTATCCATGGTTATTTGTGTGGTGTGGTTATATATGATTTTATTTCTTTTTTGTGCTTTCTATAAATTATAATTTTAAATAAAGAGACATTAATTGCTTTTCCAATCAGAGGGAAACGTTGAATTATAATTTATAGACTTTGAAACTAAATTTAAAAATATATTAGTAGACCTGCGTATATCTGCAATGACCAATACCACAAAGTTTAGATAGAACCACAGAAAACCATCACTTTCTGAATGCTCATTTGGGAAAAACGTAGACAGTAAATGATTTGCCAGTCAATACATTTCAGCTTAAACAAGACTTTCTTACATAGTGTCTTGCACTGAATTTGGCTTGCTTAATATATGAAAATATAGATTTTTTTTCTTGTTTTCCTCTTCTCAAGGGCATGGATCAAAAATAGGCATGGAAGAAAGATGATATTGAAATACAAAGTGCTGAAGTACATGGTTAAACTTTAAGCATTGTGGTAAGAGGAAATGTAGTACAGAAATGGTTTTCCTGCCGAGTGAACCAGAACTCTTTATTGCAGGGCAAGACAAGGTGGTGATGTCTATTTATTTACTGGGAGACGCACTGAATTTTAGTATGTAGAGATTTATACCATCTCTGTAAAGCAAACTGGAACATCAAGTTTCTTAAAAGTATGTATATCATTTGATATTCAAAGCATACAATTTTCTACAGATATTGAAAAATTAATATAATATTTTTCAATCCCCAGGTCAAAAATTCCTCATTTAGAAAAATTTCTCACTTAGAAATTACAGCATTTTAGAGCTTAAAATAGCTTTTGGATCCATCAACTATAATTTCCTCATTTTTGAAATGAAGGCATTCGCGATAGAGAAATTAGGTGGCTCATTCAAAGTAACCTAAATGGTAAAAAAGCAAAGTTCAATCTGTGCCTGTTCTTCTATTCCTAGCCTGATATCTTTCTGCTAATTTTGTCGAAAATGATTTTTAAACCTTCAACCTCTTCTAATGTACCATTTTGACAACTTACTCTTTGCTAGTATTTTTCCTTTTAGATTTTATTTTTTATTTAAATACCTAAATTCACCCTTAATCTGACCTCCTGTGGCTCATTGAAAGCATCTAAGGCTTTAAATATACTATTTCTGTCAGAATTCACAAATGTGAAACACAGTGAAGACATATCCAATAAGAGATATGAAGTCACATTAGGAAAGAGATGGCTAATTCTTTAGTATAAAAGGACCTTTCCTGCATGTCTAAATTCATTTGGACATATTATTTTTCTGATTCAATCATCATACTTTCTGGTATTGACAAGTAAGTTTTTATAGTACTTGCTGAATTTCTGGAAAATTGTTAGGCATTAAAATCAATATAAAAATTGGGGAAATGTACCTTCAGGGATGCTAGCACTTCATTTAGGAGATAAAATGCACAATTAGAAAATTGGCATAGGATAACACACAACAGAAGGCCAACTGAGTATATTCTGATGAGAGAACATATAGTAAGATGGCTGGTTACAGATAGCCAGAGGAAACACTGACATTATTGGGAATGGCTCTGTGATGCATCTGAAACTGAGCTGGTACTGGGAGACTGGTAGAGTTTCAAGGTTGAAACATTTTATTTGCAATAAAGTAGAAGCAGATGTTGGGGGGGTGTGGTGGGAGGGTCTGTTTCAGGTGTGTTAGGACAAGTAAGGTGAAGCCAGGTGGAAAGTTAGAGCCTTGAGAGGCTAACAAAGTCATCCAGGGGGTTGTGTCATGTGCCTGGCCCACAGAATAGAAAGAAACAAAAAATCGGGTAAGGAAATTAGGACATGAAAACATATCGATTTACTCAAACCTTAATATGACTCATTGTAACTCATCCTGTCAGGGAAGGTAAAGCAATGCAGAACAAAACAATAAAACAGATATCTCATCCTAAAATGAGAAGCCAGCTTCCTGCATTTTAGACTTTTCTTTTCCTAATCAGGTGACTGGTAACCTAACTCGGGTGGAACATAAAGACCTCAGTTTAACAGTCATTCTCTGACATTACTGCCCAGACCATTAGGTAGTTTTAATGGAAGAAGCCAA
>ML109982.1:36665-49526 GCA_003697995.1 Taxidea taxus jeffersonii | reverse complement strand
TGCCATAAGGCAATAACATCAGAACTTACTCAAACCCACAGGAACAAGGAAGGAAACTAGACAGGGAAATGAAAAGGATGAAGTAATAAGTTCTGTAAATACATCTTTCCTTTCCTTTATTCCCTCAGCTTATTTACAAGATATAAAATTTAAAAATAATAAAATATAATCATAATAATGCACTGTGGTGTTTGTAACTTGGACTAAAGTGATACATAGAATGTAGAGAAATGATATCACAAGAAGGGCTGGGTAACAGAACTATGTGGGAATAGCATTTCTGTATCTCACTGGAACTTAGTATAAAGCTGAAGTAGAGTATCCTGAGATAAAATGTAGACAGTAAGCACTAGAATACAGTAAAAGCACTAAAAAATCACTAGAATACAGTAAGCACTAAAATGCAGTAAAAAATAATTAAAGGAATTCAAATGTTACATAGAAAAGATTTACTTAATGTGTAAGAAAAGAAAAAGGCCGGAGGAACAAAGAAGATATGAGGCATACGAGAAACACAAAATAAAATGGCAGTTATAAATCAAACTATGTTGGTAATAACATTAAATGTGAATGGATTAAGCCAACCACCCAAAAGGCACCCAAATTGGAAAATAACAAAACCAAATAAGGTCCAGCTATACTAAATCTTAAGGGGAACACACAAGACTGGAAGATAAAATGTGTTGAATGTAAAAAAGTAGAACATACACTTTTTTTTTAGAAACAGTAAATTGGAGTGGCTATGATGATATCAGACAAAATAAATTTTAAAACAAAAAAATGTTAAGAGATAAAGAGGGGCAGGGCATTTTATAATGATAAAAGAGTCAATCCATCAAGCAGATATGAGAGTTTTAAACACTTAGGCACCTAATAAGAGACCCAAGATATACACAAAGCAAAAGTTGAGAGAATTGAAGGAAGAACTAGAGATTTTGACAATAGTTGGAGGCATCAACACCTCACTCCCAATAACGGACAGAACTATTAGGATTATCAAGAAAAGGGGCGCCTGGGTGGCTCAGTGGATTAATCCACTGCCTTTGGCTCAGGTCATGATCTCAGGGTCCTGGGATTGAGCCCTGCATCGGGCTCTCTGCTCAGCAGGGAGCCTGCTTCCCCCTCTTTCTCTGCCTGACTCTGCCTACTTGTGATCTCTCTGTCAAATAAATAACTAAAATCTTAAAAAAAAAAAAAAAAGATTAGCAAGAAAATGAAGGACTTGAAAAACATGTAATCCAGCTAGACCTAAGAGATGTCTACAGAACACTCAACAACAGCACAATACTCAGTCATTTTAAGAGTGCATGAGGGGAGCCTGGCTGGCTCAGTTGATGGAGCATGAGACTCTGGATCCTAGGATGAGGAACAGGACAAGGATGTCTGCTCTTCCCACTTTTATTCAACACTGTACTAGGGTTCTAGCCAGGACGATTAGGCAAGGAAGTGAACTAGAAAGCACCCTTCCTGATAAGCCAGAAGTTAAACTTCCCATAACCTCAGATGACATAATCTTGAACAGTACATAAAAAAGCCTCAGGAATCTACTTGAAACTATTAGAACCCAATGATTTCAGCAAAGTTGCAGGGTATAAGAAAATACAAAAACCTACTGCATTTCTATTTACTTGCAATACAAAACATAAGAATGTTCCAGTTATGCTAACATCAGAAAGGATAAACACTTTAGAATAAATCCAGTTATGCTAACATCAGAAAGGATAAACACTTTAGAATAAATCTAACAAAAGTGTAAAACTTATATTCTGAAAACTACAAAAGGAATGTTAAAAAAAATTAATGAAAACCTAAATAAGTAGAAAGACACCCCATGTTCGAGGATCAGAAGACAATATTAAGATGAAAATACTGCCCAAATTCATCCACAGATTCAATGTGGTCTGTATCGAAATCTCAGGTGGCTTCTTTGAACAAACAGATGAGCTGACTCTAAAATTTACCAGGAACTGTAAGGGATCCAGAATAGTCAAAACTATCTTGAAAAGGAAGACAAAATGGGAGGATTCACACTTCCCAATTTCAAAACTTATATAAAGTTACAGTAACCAAGACAGTGGTACTGGCTTAAGGACAGACAGGATCAATGGAACAGAACTACAAGTCTAGAAAAAAAACACTTTCATGTATGATCAGCTGATTTTTGACAAGGGCTCCAAGACAATTCAATGGGTCATGATTCGTCTTGACAGCCAGTAGCACTAGGTATATCCCCAAGAGAACCAAAAAGCTATGTCTGCAACAAAAACTTGTACACTTATGTTTCAGAGCCCCATTATGCGCAATGGCCTGCAAGTAGAAACAACCCCAAAAGTCCATCAATTGATAAAATGGATAAACGAAATGTGGTACCTCCATAATACGGAATATTATCCAGCCACAGACAGGAATGCAGTACTGATTTGTGCTAGAGAATGGATAAACTTTAGAAACATTACTCTAAGTTTAAGAAATCAGATCCTAAAGACCACATATTATATAATTTCATTCATCGGAAGTGTCCAAAACGGGCAAATCCATTGAGACAGAAAGTAGTTTCAGTGATTGCCAAGAGCTGGGAGAAGGATGGCTGACAACAGGGATGGGGTTTCTCCCTGGAGTGATGAAAATATTCTAGAATTAGAATGGGGTGCTGCTGGAGGACTTTGTGAACACACGATAAACCAGTAAACTGTATATTCTGTATGGGTGACTTATGGTATATGAATTATACCTCTATTTAAAAAGCTAGTTTTTTGATATTATAAATATTAATCAGACGTACAAACTCACCAAAATTCTTTTACGGTCCTTTTCTGATAAAAATTTTACTGGTGGGTATTTCTGGGTGAAGCTGTAGAAAAAGAAGAGATAAGAAAAAGAAAGGTCAAACCTCTCCTGTGAGGATTTTCAAAACAAAGGTAGATTGTGGCATTATTATTGTCTGCTACTTCTATCCACCCCAAGTGAGGGCTATAGGAACCAAGCAGTTATCGGCTCATTTGAATTCAAGAAATATGCAACCCGCTTCTTGTGTGGAATCAAGGATAGAGATTCCATCTCGGAGAAGGGAAAATTTACGAAGGTACAGGCTATGAACAGCCAGAGCTAACACAAAATAATGGAGGTGGTGGCCTCCTTACAATGCTGTATGGAG
This sequence comes from Taxidea taxus jeffersonii, assembly GCA_003697995.1. Classification (NCBI taxonomy): domain Eukaryota; kingdom Metazoa; phylum Chordata; class Mammalia; order Carnivora; family Mustelidae; genus Taxidea; species Taxidea taxus. The sequence continues at coordinate 46,372 of ML109982.1, read as the reverse complement.
AGGTCTGGAAGGAAGAAAGCAGCTGTGTGAAGTCACAGACCCAAAGCAGGACACCACGCCTTGCAAGGGGAAGAAAAGAAAAAAACTAACTAAGCCTGTTTCCTCATTCTGGGAAACTTCACAATTGCAGCATCTCCTTCTGCACCGGTGCCCCCGGACAAAATGGCGGGGCAACAGCACTTTCTGCCTCCCATGGTCTGCTCTGAACCCACCTTAAGTCTCGCCTTATAATGCCTCTTCCCTCCAGGAAAGGGTCCCATGGGTTGCCAACCCCTACTGATGTTTCGGGAGCAGGGCAGTACAAGAAGCAGATTAAAGATCAAATGGGAGTTGATAAATGCAGATTTGAAATATCCATTCTTAAAGTGGTTAAGTGGTTCAGTTAGGAACAAAAGTGCTTTTAGTAAATTCAGAGAAACCAACTTTACAGTCATTATTTTAATTGGAGAGGTGCCGGGGGCAATGTCTCATCCCCTCTACACCCCAGCTGGGATACAGAAGGCATTTGCTTAATGGTCGCTGAACTGAACAGACTATGACAGGTCATTAGACAGAGGACCTTGAAGCAAGTGTTTCTCTTCTCTTGGATGAGTGGAAACATCGTTAAATTGGAGCTTGGGGCAGGAGGGCTTTCTTTTACGATGCAGATGAATTCCCTTATTAAGAGCTTCTAGATTCTCCAAAGGTCAAGTTCCCCTTGCAGACTACAAAACCAGAAGCAGGCAAGTGGGCGAATCTGAGGGAGTGAGTGAGAATCTTGGCCACCCGCCTTACTAGTTCTGTGACCCAGACCCCCAAGAGCTCTGTGCACCTCAGGGCTTCCTGTTGTCAAGGGGTAATCACAGCACCTTCCCCAGAGGGCTGCCCTGCAGGAGCTGTCCTCACCACGGGCAGCAGGGTAATGGCCAAGCGAATGTTCTCACAGCGGCTGTGGGGCAGGGCACATTCTCCCTGCTCGAACAGTAGAAGCCTTCTGGGAGCCTGACAGATGCCTTGTTTGTGAAGTGACACTTCTCGTCACTCCAAATACTTTCTCCATCAGTCAGCTGGAGGGTGGGCAAGCAAACCACAGCACTGGCTGTGTGCTCCCCTCACATGGCCCCGACATCCATTCTCTACTCTGAGCGCCTCACATCCACTATCCGGTCTCAATCCCAAATTCCACAGCCAGCCATGCGGTGCACCTACAGTGTCTCTCTCCTTCCAGGCTGACCCTCTCCCCACCTGCCCACTGTTGCTCATTTATTCCGGAGAGAAAATAGCAAACAGTTTTCTTATAGGAAATACAGTTCAACAAAACTGAAGGAAATATATAAGTGCCTGACACACAGTCACATGTGGAGCACAGACTGATAAACCCACTTCAAACACTGTGTGCTAAAAACCTTTAAAATAAAAACACTGGCTGGGCTTCTTGCTTCGTTCTTCTTCAACATGTAGCAACCAAGTTTCAGATTTCATACATATGATCAAGTTATTAAACTGTTGGAAGAACTCTCTTACAACTCTAGTTTCTTCCTTAGAGAAGTCAGGCACACAAAGCCAGAAATAAGAGCAGGGGTAAGCTCCTTCAGGGTCCTCCTCAGTCTGCACTTACACTGTTTGCCTTCCTGCGGTCACGGATGACAGAGCTGGGAGGCTGTGTGAGGGGACTGTGTGAGGTGACTCTGAGGGGACTGCATAAGGGGACTGCGTGAGGTGACTGCGTAAGGGGACTGTGTGAGGTGACTCTAAGGTGACTACATGAGGGGACTGTGTAATGTGACTCTGAGGGGACAGCACAAGGGGACTGCGTGAGGGGACTGTGAGAGGTGACTCTCACATGAGGGGACTGCATGAGGGGATTGTGTGAAGTGACTCTCAGGTGACTGCGTAAGGGGACTGTGTGAAGTGACTGCATGAGGGGAATGTGTGAGGGGACTACGTGAGGGGACTCTCAGGTGACTGCGTGAGGGGACTGGATGAGGGGACTGCGTGGTAACTGAGGTGATTGTGTGAAGGGATTGTGTGAGGTGACTGCATGAGGTAACTCTGAGATAACAGCATGAGGTGACCCTGAAGAGACTGAGACTGCGTGAGGGGAGTGTATGATGTGACTCTGCTGTGGTGCTAGCTGGGCCATGCCTTCAGCACACCACTGAGACTTACCCTCCTGTGCTTTACCAGCTTTGGGCAAAGTGACCAAGGGAAAGGCAAATGCTTCTTTAAAGACCTGAAGTAGGTTAAAACCCTATGTAGCGGTGTACTGGCTCATCCATACATTCATTTATTCAAGAATTTTTTTGTCAGGCTCCTATTCTGTGCCACACGCTGAGGACACAGAAGCAAACAACACAGAGAGGCAAGGCCCTGCTCACGTGAAGCCTGCATTCTGCATTTCTGAGTGTGAGAGAGATAAGCAAGGGAGGTATATGAAGCAGGAATTGAATAATGGATCTCTTCTTTCCACCCAAAATTAATCCTTTAGTAATTATTTTATGCCATTCCAGACTCTAACCTTCCTGTTCATGAAGGTAGCCAGCAAGAAGCATTTTTACGTAGAAGTTAAGTTCTCATCATTACTTGCTCTTTATTCACAGAACATTTAAAGATATTGAGATGAAATTAAATGGCAGGCAATCAAACTGTTAAGAAATGGGGGACACAGTACAAGAGAAAAAACTCACATAACCCACTTATTCAGGCTTCTAGAATGGCATTGTTCCCATTTCTCTTCTTGTATACATATAATCCCTACATTTCAAAAATATCCTTATTTCCTGGGGGTCACTTTGCCCCCAAATGACAAGCACATCAAGACAACATAGTCCAGTTATGTTCTTATCTCGCTTGTGTCAAGGTGGGTGTTTGATCATTCTTATCATACAAATCACTCAGGAAAAATAAAACCAGACAGAGCTCCATTGATTTCTACCACAAAGGCATGTCCATACTTGACTTTCTAGTTAACACAACAATCTCGGCTCATCTGTCACCTGACTTGCTCACCAACCTAAAGACCAGAACCATTTTAGGATGACTAACTAGTAAAGGAGAAATAAGGAGAAAACACTTAACCTCTGTACCTATCTTAAAGGTAACTCTCAGTCTGATAAGAATGAGTTACTCGTATATTTTTCAACATTATATTTATACTTGTGCTTTACTTTCCCAAATTTGAAAAAAAACAAAGAACATCACAAAAGTATCAAAAGGAATCATAAAATTCTCCAATTTCACGAGATCAGGTGTGTAAACCGTTGCCTTAGAGAAGTTATACAATTTAATTCACTTTTCACAAATATTATTCTCTAAAAAAGATTCAGTGGTAAGCAATTTTTTTGGGGGGGTGAGCAACATAAAACCTGGTGGGTTATTCTTACCATACACAATTTTTAGTTTCTAATTAAAATCTCTCAAATTATTCCAGTCTTACCGAAGTCAGGATTTCTGGCTCCCATCTAATGTAATGTTATAAAACAGTTGAATTTCAGCCCAAATGGCAAGAATATTTAAAGGACAAATAACAAATTTGTATTACTTAGCATAATCTGTTATAAAATAACTTTTTGTCCTGTAAGAACTGAAATTAAGTTTGCCTGACAGCATATAAACTATCAGTTGAAGATAAGAGGAAATGAATGAACACATTTTGTCTGATGACTCTCCTCTACCCTTAGTTCTCTTTGATCATTTATTGAAAATACCAAACCCAAAAATAAACTGGCTTTCCATTTCCTCCGTTTTAATCTGGGCTTGACAAAAGATTCCTACAATCCCTGCAGATCATCCCAACTCATCCCAAGAAAAGAAACAAAACAAAACATTACATAAATGCTGGGTGAGTGTTTTTACTTTTCTTTAAACTTCTGAAGACCAACACTGGACACACTTTCCCCAATAAACTCAAGGGAAAAAGTTCTAGCATCTGGAGCTCAATTGTTTTAGAGATTCAATGTGGGTACAGCAGAGACACACATGGCAGGCAGAGGGTTGGGAGTTGGGGGTGTGGAAGACCACGACAAAAAGGGAGGCATAACTTGCTTTGGCATCTGATTCAAATACGTCCCCACCGTATTATATGATTCCTCCCTTCCATCCACTTTATCTGGACTCAGTTGTGGAACATTCCTGATGTATGGTGACAAGCAAATAACTGACCCTAATTTCTTATAGTACTTACACACAATACTAGGTTTTAGGTCCTCCAGCTTTATTTTCTTATTCTGGAATTTTCCCACACTAATCAATATATGCGAGAAACCACATGAATGCCCTGCGTAACTTAAAAGAAGGTAAGGCTTATCTTCAACTTATATGCCATGAATTTGTAGGAACTGAGAAAGTCACAGAATTTGGAAAAGGAAGATTACAACACCTTAGACCCTCTTTTCTTCTAATGTTTGGACTATCTGTGTATCATTCAAATCAGGGTTAGAAAACCCAACAAGGGGTGCCTGGTGGCTCAGAGGGTTAAGCTCCTGCCTTCAGCTCAGGTCATGGTCTCAGGGTCCTGGGATCGAGCCCCGCATCAGGCTCTGCTCAACGGGGAGCCTGCTTCTCCTTCTCTCTCTGCCTGCTCTCTACCCACTTGTGATCTCTTAAAAACAAAAAAAAACAATAACAACAACAAAAAATTCATGTGACCATTAGTTTACATCATCGTAGTTTGTAGAAATCAAAATGCCAGAGGGTAACAGAAGAAGGACTTTTAATGCAGGATCTGTGTAGTTGGGCTTCAGGAAGACTCCTGAAAAAATAATTTATTAAAATAAATAATATTTTTCTAGAGACAAAAAAAGCTTCCATAGTGTTCATAAGAAATAGTTAATGGGGGAGGAGTCAAGATGGCGAAGAAGTAGCAGGCTGAGACGACATCAGGTAGCAGGAGATCAGCTATATAGCTTATCAAACCATTCCGAACACCTACAAATCCAAAAGCAGATCTAAGAGAAGAAGAGCAACAATTCTAGAAACAGAACATCGACCACTTTCTGAAAGGTAGGACCAGCGGAGAAGTGAATCCAAGGCGACGGGAAGACAGACCCGAGGGAAGGGGCCGGCTCCGGCAAGCACAAAATCAGGACTTTTAAAAGTCTGCTCCATGGAGGGACATCGCTCCAGAGGCTAAACCTGGGTGAAGACCTCGCAGGGACAGCATGGCCTCAGGTCTCGCAGGGTCACAGAAGGATCGGAGGTGTCTGAGTGTCACAGAGCTCACAGGTATTAGAGCGGGGATGCCGGCTGCGGAGACAGAGCCGAGGAGTGAGCTCTCAACTCAGGGTTAACTTGAACCATAATCTGTGACACAGGCCAGTGCTCTGCGCGTGGGGTCCCCACAAGATCCAAGGAGACTCCAACCTGGAAGAGCTCAGGGATCTGCAGAGTTCAGAGACTCCAGGCGGGGCTCTGTGCCAGAGACAGGGACGCTTGGTCAAAGGCTGTGTGAGCTCGGACTGCAGCCTGAGGCCAGTGAGACGGGAGTGATTAAGCACTTTTCTCTGAAGGCGCACTGAAGAGTGGGGCCCCGAGCTCTCAGCTCCTCCGGGCCAGAAATTGGGAGGCTGCCATTTTCATTCCCTTCCTCCGGAACTCTACGGAAAGTGTTCAGGGAACAAAAGCTCCCGAAAGCAAACCTGAGCAAATTACTTAGCCCAGCCCCTGGCGGAAAAACTCACCACAAAAAAAAGAACAGGAGGCAGGACCGAAGGCTAGGGACCTAATCAATACAGACATTGGTAATATGTCAGATCTGGAATTCAGGACGACAATTCTCAAGGTTCTAGCCGGGCTCGAAAAAGGCATGGAAGATATTAGAGAAACCCTGTCAGGAGAAATAAAAGCCCTTTCTGGAGAAATAAAAGAACTAAAGGCTAATCAAGTTGAAATAAAAAAAGCTATTAATGAGGTGCAATCAAAAATGGAGGCTCTTACTGCTAGGATAAATGAGGCAGAAGAAAGAATTAGTGATACAGAAGACCAAATGACAGAGAATAAAGAAGCTGAGCAAAAGAGAGACAAACAACTACTGGACCACGAGGGGAGAATTCGAGAGATAAGTGATACCATAAGACAAAACAACATTAGAATAATTGGGATTCCAGAAGAAGAAGAAAGAGAGAGGGGAGCAGAAGGTGGTATGCTGGAGAGAATTATTGTAGAGATTCTCCCTAATTTTGAGAATTAGGAACCAGCATCAAAATCCAGGAGGTGCAGAGAGGCCCCTTCAAAATCAATAAGAATAGGTCCACACCCCATCATCTAATAGTAAAATTTACAAGTCTTAGCGACAAAGAGAAAATCCTGAAAGTAGCTTGGGACAAGAAGTCTATAACATACAATGGTAAAAATATTAGACTGGCAGCAGACTTATCCACAGAGACCTGGCAGGCCAGAAAGAACTGGCATGATATATTCAGAGCACTAAATGAGAAAAACATGCAGCCAAGAATACTATATCCAGGTAGGCTATCATTGAAGATAGAAGGAGAGATAAAAAGCTTCCAGGACAAACAAAAACTGAAAGAATTTGCAAACACCAAACCAGTTCTACAGGAAATATTGAAAGGGGTCCTCTAAGCAAAGAGAGACCCTAAATAAAAGTAGTAGATCAGAAAGGAACAGAGACAATATACAGTAACAATCACCTTACAGGCAATACAATGGCACTAAATTCATATCTCTCAATAGTTACCCTGAATGTAAATGGGCTAAGTGCCCCAATCAAAAGACAAAGGGTTTCAGAATGGATAAAAAAACAAAACCCATCAATATGCTGCCTACAAGAAACTCATTTTAGACCCGAAGACACCCCCAGATTGAAACTTAGGGGGTGGAAAACAATTTGCCATACTAATGGACATCAGAAGAAAGCTGGGGTGGCAATCCTTATATCAGATCAATTAGATTTTAAGCCAAAGACTATACTAAGAGAAGAGGAAGGACACTATACCATACTCAAAGGGTCTGTCCAACAAGAAGAGCTAACAATTTTATACATCTATGCCCCTAACATGGGAGCAGCCAACTATATAAACCAATTAAAACAAATCAAAGAAACACACTGACCATAATACAATAATAGTAGGAGACATTAACATTCCCCTCACTGAAATGGACAGATCATCCAAGCAAAAGATCAACAAGGAAATAAAGGTCTTAAATGACACACTGGAGCAGATGGACATCACAGATATATTCAGAACATTCTACCCCAAAGCAACAGAATACACGTTCTTCTCTAGTGCCCATGGAACATTCTCCAGAATAGATCACATCCTGGGTCATAAATCAGGTCTCAACCGGTATCAAAAGATTGGGATCATTCCCTGCATATTTTCAGACCACAGTGCTCTGAAGCTAGAACTCAAACACAAGAGGAAATTTGGAAAGAGCCCAAATACATGGAGACTCAACAGCATCCTTCTAAAGAATGAATGGGTCAACCAGGAAATTAAAGAAGGATTGAAAAAAATCATGGAAACAAATGATAATGAAAACACAACGGTCCAAAATCTGTGGGACACAGCAAAGGCGGTCCTGAGAGGAAAATATATAGCAATACAAGCCTTTCTCAAGAAACAAGAAAGGTCTCAAATACACAACCTAACCCTACACCTAAAGGAGCTCAAGAAAGAACAACAAAGAAAGCCTAAGCCCAGTAGAAGAGAAATAATAAAGATCAAAGCAGAAATCAATGAAATTGAAACCAAAAAAACAATAGAACAAATCAACGAAACTAGGAGCTGGTTCTTTGGAAGAATTAATAAGATCGATAAACCCCTGGCCAGACTTATCAAAAAGAAAAGAGAAAGGACTAAAATAAATAAAATCATGAATGAAAGAGGAGAGATCACAACCAACACCAAAGAAATACAAACAATCATAAGAACATATTATGAGCAACTCTATGCCAACAAATTTGACAACCTGGAAGAAATGGATGCTTTCCTAGAGACATATAAACTGCCAAAACTGAACCAGGAAGAAATAGAAAACCTGAACAGGCCCATAACCAGTAAGGAGATTGAAATAGTTATCAAAAATCTCCAAACAAACAAAAGCCCAGGGCCAGATGGCTTCCCAGGGGAATTCTACCAAACATTTATTTTTTTTTAAGGATTTTATTTATTTATTTGACAGAGATCACAAGTAGGCAGAGAGGCAGCGAGAGAGAGGAGGAAGCAGGCTGTCCGCAGAGCAGAGAGCCCGATGCGGGGCTCTATCCCACGACCCTGGGATCATGACCTGAGCCGAAGGCAGCGGCTTTAACCCGCTGAGCCACCCAGGCGCCCCTCTACCAAACATTTAAAGAAGAATTAATTCCTATTGTCCTGAAACTGTTCCAAAAAAAATAGAAATGGAAAGAAAACTTCCAAAATTACTTTAAGAAGCCAGCATCACCTTGATCCCCAAACCAGACAAGGATCCCATCAAAAAAGAGAATTACAGACCAATATCCTTGATGAACACAGACGCGAAAATTCTCACCAAAATACTAGCCAATGGAATCCAACAGTACATTAAAAGGATTAGTCACCACGACCAAGTGGGATTTATTCCAGGGCTGCAAGGTTAGTTCAACATCCACAAATCAATCAATGTGATACAATACATTAATAAAAGAAAGAACAAGAACCATATGGTACTCTCAATAGATGCTGAAAAAGCATTTGACAAAGTACAGCATCCCTTTCTGATCAAAACTCTTCAAAGAGTAGGGATAGAGGACACATACCTCAACATTATCAAAGCCATCTATGAAAAACCCACCACAAATATCATTCTCAATGGAGAAAAACTGAAAGCTTTTCCACTAAGGTCAGGAACATGGCACGGATGTCCATTATCACCACTGCTATTCAACATAGTACTAGAAGTCCTAGCCTCAGCAATCAGACAACAAAAAGAAATTAAAGGCATCCAAATCGGCAAAGAAGAGGTCAAACTATCACTCTTTGCAGATGATATGATACTATATGTGGAAAACCCAAAAGGCTTCACTCCAAAACTGCTAGAGCTTGTAGAGGAATTCAGTAAAGTGTCAGGATATAAAATCAATGCACACACACACACACACACACAAAATGAATAAATAAAATAAAATAAAATAAAATCAATGCACAGAAATCAGTTGCATTTCTTTACACCAAAAACAAGACAGAAGAAAGAGAAATTAAGGAGTCAATCCCATTTACAATTACACCCAAAACCATAAGATACCTAGGAATAAACCTCACCAAAGAGGCAAAGAATCTATACTCAGAAAACTATAAAGTACTCATGAAAGAAACTGAGGAAGACACAAAGAAATGGAAAAATGTTCCATGCTCATGGATTGGAAGAATAAATATTGTGAAAATGTCTATGCTACCTAGAGCTATCTACACATTTAATGCAATGCCTATCAAAATCCCATCCAATTTTTTCAAGGAAATGGAACAAATAATCCTAAAATTTATATGGAACCAGAAAAGACCTCGAATAGCCAAAGGAATTTTGAAAAAACAAGCCAAAGTTGGTGGCATCACAATTCCAGACTTCAAGCTCTACTACAAAGCTGTCATTACCAAGACAGTATGGTACTGGCACAAAAACAGACACATAGATCAATGGAACAGAATAAAGAGCCCAGAAATAGACCCTCAACTCTATGGTCAACTGATATTCGAGAAAGCAGGATAGAATATCCAATGGAAAAGAGCCAGCCTCTTCAACAAATGATGTTG
>ML109982.1:0-36265 GCA_003697995.1 Taxidea taxus jeffersonii | reverse complement strand
ATCAAAAATCTCCAAACAAACAAAAGCCCAGGGCCAGATGGCTTCCCAGGGGAATTCTACCAAACATTTATTTTTTTTTAAGGATTTTATTTATTTATTTGACAGAGATCACAAGTAGGCAGAGAGGCAGCGAGAGAGAGGAGGAAGCAGGCTGTCCGCAGAGCAGAGAGCCCGATGCGGGGCTCTATCCCACGACCCTGGGATCATGACCTGAGCCGAAGGCAGCGGCTTTAACCCGCTGAGCCACCCAGGCGCCCCTCTACCAAACATTTAAAGAAGAATTAATTCCTATTGTCCTGAAACTGTTCCAAAAAAAATAGAAATGGAAAGAAAACTTCCAAAATTACTTTAAGAAGCCAGCATCACCTTGATCCCCAAACCAGACAAGGATCCCATCAAAAAAGAGAATTACAGACCAATATCCTTGATGAACACAGACGCGAAAATTCTCACCAAAATACTAGCCAATGGAATCCAACAGTACATTAAAAGGATTAGTCACCACGACCAAGTGGGATTTATTCCAGGGCTGCAAGGTTAGTTCAACATCCACAAATCAATCAATGTGATACAATACATTAATAAAAGAAAGAACAAGAACCATATGGTACTCTCTATGATGCTGAAAAAGCATTTGACAAAGTACAGCATCCCTTTCTGATCAAAACTCTTCAAAGAGTAGGGATAGAGGACACATACCTCAACATTATCAAAGCCATCTATGAAAAACCCACCACAAATATCATTCTCAATGGAGAAAAACTGAAAGCTTTTCCACTAAGGTCAGGAACATGGCACGGATGTCCATTATCACCACTGCTATTCAACATAGTACTAGAAGTCCTAGCCTCAGCAATCAGACAACAAAAAGAAATTAAAGGCATCCAAATCGGCAAAGAAGAAGTCAAACTATCACTCTTTGCAAATGATATGATACTGTATGTGGAAAACCCAAAAGGCTCCACTCCAAAACTGCTAGAGCTTGTACAGGAATTCAGTAAAGTATCAGGATATAAAATCAATGCACACACACACACACACAAAATGAATAAATAAAATAAAATAAAATAAAATCAATGCACAGAAATCAGTTGCATTTCTTTACACCAACAACAAGACAGAAGAAAGAGAAATTAAGGAGTCAATCCCATTTACAATTACACCCAAAACCATAAGATACCTAGGAATAAACCTAACCAAAGAGGCAAAGAATCTATACTCAGAGAACTATAAAGTACTCATGAAAGAAATTGAGGAAGACACAAAGAAATGGAAAAATGTTCCATGCTCATGGATTGGAAGAATAAATATTGTGAAAATGTCTATGCTACCTAGAGCTATCTACACATTTAATGCAATGCCTATCAAAATCCCATCCAATTTTTTCAAGGAAATGGAACAAATAATCCTAAAATTTATATGGAACCAGAAAAGACCTTGAATAGCCAAAGGAATTTTGAAAAAACAAGCCAAAGTTGGTGGCATCACAATTCCAGACTTCAAGCTCTACTACAAAGCTGTCATTACCAAGACAGTATGGTACTGGCACAAAAACAGACACATAGATCAATGGAACAGAATAAAGAGCCCAGAAATAGACCCTCAACTCTATGGTCAACTGATATTCGAGAAAGCAGGATAGAATATCCAATGGAAAAGAGCCAGCCTCTTCAACAAATGATGTTGCGAAAAATTGGACAGCAACATGCAGAAAGATGAAATTGAACCTTTTCCTTACACCACACACGAAAATAGACTCAAAATGGATGAAGGACCTCAACGTGAGAAAGGAATCCATCAAAATCCTTGAGGAGAACACAGGCAGCAACCTTTTCGACCTCATCCGCAGCAACTTCTTCCTAGGAACAACGCCAAAGGCAAGGGAAGCAAGGGGAAAATGAAGGGATTTCATCAAGATCAAAAGCTTTTGCACAGCAAAGGAAACAGTCAACAAAACCAAAAGACAATTGAATGTCTTTTGACAATGGGAGAATTTGAATTTGAGAATGGGAAAAGATATTTGCAAACGACATATCAGATAAAGGGCTAGTATCCAAAAATCTATAAAGAGCTTAGCAAACTCAACACCCAAAGAACAAATAATCCAATCAAGAAATGAGCAGAGGACATGAACAGATATTTCTGCAAAGAAGACATCCAGATGGCCAACAGACACATGAAAAAGTGCTCCACATCACTGGGCATCAGGGAAATACAAATCAAAACCACAATGAGATACCATCTCACATCAGTCAGAATGGCTAAAATGAACAAGTCAGGAAATGACAGATGCTGGCGAGGATGCGGAGAAAGGGGAACCCTCCTACACTGTTGGTGGGAATGCAAGCTGGTGCAACCACTCTGGAAAACAGCATGAAAGTTCCTCAAAAAACTGAAAATAGAGCTACCTTATAACCCAACAACTGCATTACTGGGTATTTACCCTAAAGATACAAATGTAGTGATCCGAAGGGGCATGTGCACCCGAATGTTTATAGCAGCAATGTCCACAATAGCCATGTTATGTAAAGAACCTAGATGTCCATCAACAAATGCATGAAAAAAGAGGAGATGAGGAAGATGAGAGTCTACAGGAGTGGGGATATATACATACACACACACACACACACACACATACATACAATGGAATACTATGCAGCCATCAAAAGAAATGAAATCTTGCCATTTGCGACGACATGGATGGAACTAGAGGGTATTATGCTTTGCGAAGTAAGTCAATTGGAGACAGACAACTATTATATGATCTCCCTGATATGAGGAAGAGGAGAGGCAACCGGGGTGGGGGTTAAGGGGGTAGGAAAAGAAAAAATGAAACAAGATGGGATCGGGAGGGAGACAAACCAAAAGAGACTCTTTATGTCATAAAACAAACTGAGGGGGAGTGGGGGGGAGGGGTTTTGGGAGAGGGGGGTGGGGTTACATTATATGTTTAAATAAAAATTTTAAAAAATTAAAAAAAAGAAATAGTTCATAATGACAAAAGCAAAAAAAAATATTTAAAAACATTGCATCCAAACTTTACTACTGTAAACATCTACCTTCTCACAGAAAAGTTCCTATGTTTAAAGTCCCATCTTTCATATTATGAAATAACACAGATTAAAAAAAGAATTAATTATACAGTTGAGATGAATTTGTATCAAATACTGACTTAAAGTCAGTAAGATAGAAGTATTTTCAAAAAAACTCCAAAAGTGCACATACCTTTTTTCCAAATCTCTGATTTTCTCTCTCAGTGGTTCAACGATCTACAACAAAATTAACCAACATCAGTTTTGAAGCAAAGACAGTTCTCCACCACTTCCCCCCTCTGATGTTCTACATGGGCATGATATCAAGCAAAACAGATTTTAACTTCATCTTCTATCCACTTCCACTTTGAAATTACGTTATATCACTTGAATCACAAGTCAAGAAGCAAGGTGATACACTGCATGCTGGAACTCTTATTCCATGGACACTTAAGTCTCTGGGAAAATAAACCTTTCAATTTCCTTACAACAAGCAAGGTTGTTGAGGCTCACCTCAGACAATTCAACATTGCCCTCTTCTTTTCAGGAGATCAAATCCCCTCAATGCTGCCCTCAAAGCTTAATCTCTTGTTTCTGTACATTATCTCCATATCACCCGCTCGGCACATGAATGGAGGGCAGTCTGGGAGCAGACCCACATCCCTGTGTTTTAAACTGGGAGCTGGTGCAGAAGGACAAGAGCAATCCAAGAGCTTCCCCACCGTGACATCTGGCTTCAGATCAAAATGACGGACTCCCCTTCTCCTCCTGCAGCCCAGCTTACAGCTGGGTACTCATGTCTACAATTAACTAACTAAAAACACAAGCAATTATTTTTAAGTAAAAGGTAGATAATCAACCAGAGGAGCTAGCTTTCCATGAGCAGGTGTGGGCTTCCCCATCTGCACACATGGACACTCCCTATGTTCCCCGAGTCCCAGCATCTGAGTTGGGCCGGTCCTCCTTACAGCACTTGCTAGGGTGAGCGGATGCTGGCACTGGCTCCATTCCTGGTGAAGGTACTCACTTCTCTTTCTCTAAGAAATTCTGGGAAGGTCACTTGAAAAGTCAGACAAACTCGTAAATCCATTTTGCCTCTGAAGTAGAATTTACAGTATGTCACACCTTGATCAAATGGATAAATGCTGACACAGAGGAAAGGCTCCTCTAAATAAGGGAGTAATTTTTGAGGACATGTTTTCAAAATCACAGGTTAGCATCAGGCTTCCACAAGAAAGGTACAAGTACAAAAGAAGGATCTGAAATTGACAAACAACAAAAAAACAGGAGCGAAATACAGGAAAGGGAACCAACCTCTTCGATCTTGCTCTCGATTTTGAGTTCGCCATTTTCCTGGATAGACCTGTTGAGTAGAAAGCTGCGAAACTGAGATCCATTGAGAGGCATGACCTCAAGACTTAATTCTGAACAAATGAAAACACAATCCAAAGGCTGCAGACCATCTTCCCACTCCCCTTCCCAAAAACATCAGTCCCAGGTTCCAGATTCCTTCCAGAAGGGGGTGCACCCGAGGAATGGAAGACAATGGAGGAGAGGAAATCTCAAATACATCTCACCGGCTCACCTCTACCTTGTAAGGGTTATTTCTAGTCCACTAAAATAATCTCACTTTCATGTTATGCTCAACATGGGATTTTAAGCTGGAGGCAGGAAGTGTGTCTATAGGAGTCCAAGTCTCTCCGCTGGGCTTTCCTGGGGATCTGAGGCAAAATGGAGCTTTGCCAAGTAAAAAAACAAGAGTTCCTTTAAATGGAATCTGAGCACCCCTCCTAGTCTCACACAGAAAGTCTTTGTCAGGAGATACTCATGCCCAGGTGGTAGGAATCAGATCCACACCACCCCACTGACCTTGCAAAATCTACTCAATACGAAAGGCCTGGCAGGGGCACAGCAATGCTTTACCCTAATAGCCCAGTGCAGGGGCATCTGACTGCCAAGCCCACTGCCAGCATTGCAATTGTGATCGCTTCTCTTTTATTTTTACTACCAAGGAATACAAAGTGGAACAAATTTTTCTTTAAATGTAAATCTGTACTAACAGCAGCAGACTTGTTTTTACAATGAATGCTTATTAATTTTTTTTTCTTTTTTAAGAATCTCAAGACAGGATTTTTCTTTTTAAAGATTTATTTACTTGACAGACAGAGATCACAAGCAGGCAGAGAGGCAGGCAGGCAGAGAGAGAGAGGAAGGGAAGCAGGCTCCCTGCTGAGCAGAGAGCCTGATGCGGGGCTGGATCCCAGGACTCTGGGATCATGACCTGAGCAGAAGGCAGAGGCTTAACCCACTGAGCCACCCAGGCGCCTCTCAAGACAGGATTTTATCTCAAGACAGGATTTTACTTTTCTGAGTGTCCCTTCTACGTTTTATCACAAAGCACAAATAACTCACCTTGGGGCCGGAAGGCTCCTCAAGGCTGAGTCCTGAGATAAACAGGTGGTCTCAGAATTCAGTGGTCTGCTCCCAGAGCCTGAGGCCAGCCATGGTCTCCTAAAGATGCCCCCTTCTCAAAAGGCTTTGAAAAGGCACACCCCCACCATGTGCTTTTGTTCAAGCCACTCAGGAACACCATCACATTACATTTTAGCAGGGCAGAAGCTAGGGTCAACCCTTTCCGGTGTACAAAAGGAGGAAAGGGACCCTGAGTGAGGTAGGCAAGGCAGAGGAGCCAGCCGGTAAAAATGGGCTTTCCCTGAGTAAATAGTAAAATCCAATGTATTCCTCCAGAATATCCATAAGAAAAAAAGACAAAGCTTAGGTGTGAATAGCAAAAAAGAAAAGTTTCATTTTTAAACTCTTCAATTAGCCCATGCCACCTACAGTCTATCTGTAATAACTGAAATGTCTATAAAACCCGACCACAGCATCCAAGTTATTAAAAAAAGTTACCTCATATTAACGAAGTTGCCCCACACAGCTGGAAGGGAAAGAAGAAGAAAATAGGTCAGTATTTAATTTCATGGTATTCAAGGATTCCAACTAGTACAATTTTAATGTTTAACCAATATTTTCAAGTACACTAAGGAATCTAAATTACAGCTCAGGAAGACAACAAAATGAACACTTTTGAAGTATTAAGTCCTACTAAAAAAAAATAAGTGAAAAGAGGATCTAATACATCTCTTTAATTTTGGAATATCTCTTTTGGGGTCTGGAGTTCAACGATATTTGTGTTTTGATAAACAGTATGTCCCCAACCTTTGTCTGAGGAAGAGCCAGTCACAAGCATCAAAGAACTGCATGTCTGAAAACAAGATCCTAGGGCTCAGTCTAGCCTTTTTCTTTAAATGTCCATGAAACCAGGGACGCCTGGGTGGCTCAGTTGGTTAAGCAGCTGCCTTCAGCTCAGGTCATGATCCCAGTGTCCTGGGATCGAGTCCCACATCGGGCTCCTTGCTCAGCAGGGAGCCTGCTTCTGCCTCTGTCTGCCTCTCTGCCTGTCCTCGTGCTCGTGCTCTCTCTCTATAACTAATAAATAAATAAAATCTTAAAAAAATAAAATAAAATAAATGTCTATGAAACCAAACCCCAGACAGGTTAGATAATGGCCTGGCCTGACGCTGAGGCTTAACTTCACCTGGAAGCCCATTCTTTCTCTCACACTTCCCACATCTCTCTTGGAGTTTAGTTTCTCATCTGCTGGCCTGCTTCCTTGATTACAGATACCTGGGGACGGGTTTCATGTGTACACAGCTGGTGCTCAATAAATGTAAATAAACCAGCCCAGCTGCCCCAGTGAAGTTTTGCCATGGATGACTTTAAAAACATAGACTATGAGTCACCAGGTGAAATTACTGAACAGAGAATTATTTAATAAAGAAAATTTTCCCATGAATGAGTGTCTCTAATATTTGTACTCATTCCTCTTTAGCCCTCCTGTAGTCATTCCCCAAATACTGAATAACTCTTAAGGGCCAAATGCTCTAGTGTTAGAGAAAGAGATCAAACGCAAACATCCCCACCCCACCCCCAGTCCTGAAGACGGTGATTCTGTGAGCTCAGGAAGGCCTTCAGGTTAGGATCTACTCCCAGCCATCTTCTTATTGTCATTGTCTGGTACACAGCAGGGGTTTAATAAATGTTTACCGAATAGGACTCAGTTTTCAAAATCACACGTTGCTGATTCTATACAATCACATTCCTCTCCAAACAGAGTAGTAAGCAACAGATACAAAAGAGAGCAATAAATAACTAAATAAAAATGGCAAATAAGCAAGAAATGGGAAAATTAAAATAAACCCATACTATATTCCTTATTCATTAAAAAAAATAATGTTTATACATTGGGACCACGTGAGCTTACTTTTGAGTATTAACCTCAGGATATACATATACACAGGAAAGCCACCTTCACAAATCATGGATTTACTTACCAAAAAAAAAAAAAAAGAAAAAAGAGGGCCTGAATAAACCTAAAATCCTACAACTGGAGAACTGCTATATAAATTATGATACAGCCATTCAATGAAATTGGAAAGCCATTAAGTACCACTATGACTACTGTCAAACAGGCAAGAAATAACAAGCATTGGCAAGGATGCAGACAAGAGGGAATAGTCATGCACCATTGGCGGGAATGTACACTGTGACAGCCGCTATGTAAAACAGTAGGAGGCTCCTCAAATATTAAAAATAGAAATACCACATGATCCAGCAGTTCCATTTCTGGGTATTTATCTGAAGGAAACAAAAACACTAACTTGAAAAGATATCTGCACCCCCATGTTCACTGCAGCCTCATGACAATAGCCAAGACACAGAAACAACCCAAGTTTCCATCCACGGATGAATGGATTATTCAACCATAAAAAGAAGGAAATCCTGCCACTTGAGGTAACATGGATGGACCTCAAGGGCATTACACTACATGAGATAAGTCAGAGAAAGACAAATACAGTATGATCTCACTTATATGTGGAATGTCAAAAACAGAAGGAAACAATAACCCAAGTTCACAGATACAGAGAACAGATTAGTGGTTGCCAGAAGTGAGCAGGGGGTGTGTAGGTGAAACAGGTGAAAGTGGTCAAAACAAGTTAAGTCCTGGGATGTAATGTACAGCACGGTGACTAGTTATTAATATTGTATTGCTTATTGGAAAGTTGCTAAGAGTAAATCTTAAAAGGTCTCATCACACACACACACAAATGTGTAACTATATGTGGTGATGATGGTAACTACTTACATAATATACACTGTGTATGTAAATATATATAATAATATATAAGTATATATTAACTATTATACAATATAAACTAATATACAATATTACATGTCACTAATATAATACTACATAAATGTTCCATGTCAATTATATCTTGGTTAAAAAATATGGTTATGAAAATACACTGTAAATGGTAATGCAGTTATGACAATTCCAGATGAGAAAATATATATGCAGTATGATTTCCATTACTAAAAATCACCTAGAATAAGACTGTCTGAAGATGCCAAAATACCATTTAAATGGTGATGTAATTGTTTATCTTTCCTTGTATCTATATGTGTTCTTACCTTGCCTTTTAAAAAGGAGGGAAAAGATTCCCAAACCCTTGCTGAATGCCATGCCCCTCCCCACAGAAGACCTGGGAACCCGTGGGTCAGCGGTCAGCTCAGACAGCTGCTGTTATGGACAAACCCACAGCTGCCAAACCTCACCGGCCCTGTTCTTCACGGTGTTCCTCAAATAAACATTGCCTCATTTTGGCTTTAGGATTCTGTCACTTGTCAAAATACGCCATGAAGGGGCGCCTGGGTGGCTCAGATGGTTAAGCAGCTGCCTTCGGCTCAGGTCATGATCCCGGAGTCCCGGGATCGAGTCCCACATCGGGCTCCCAACTCCTCGGGGAGTCTGCTTCTCCCTCTGACCTTCTAGCCTCTCATGCTCTCTCTCACTGTCTCTCTCTCAAATAAATAAATAAATAAAACTTAAAAAAAAAAACAAAAACGCCAGGAAGTGATCCCTCTCCAGCTGTGGACCCTCAGGAGGGGAATTAAGCACTCCTTAAGATGCCTTACGGTGGATTATGCCTTCTGACAACCTTTTCCAATCATTCCATGGTTACTAGTTCCTCGTTTTCTTTTTAGCCTTCATCCCCTACACCATCTAAGAGCAAGTAAGGCTGTCCCCCTTCCTGGGTGTCTTCTCCCTTCTTTTTTTTTTTTTTTTTTAAAGATTTTGTTTATTTATTTGACAGACAGAAATCACAAGTAGGCAGAGAGGCAGGCAGAGAGAGAGGAGGCAGCAGGCTCCCCGCTGAGCAGAGAACCCGATGCGGGGCTCGATCCCAGGACACTGGGATCACGACCTGAGCCGAAGGCAGAGGCCTTAACCCACTGAGCCACCCGGGCGCCCTTCTCCCTTCTTGAAGTAGAGCCCCTAGGGCTCTGAGCGCTCTTCCCTTTCCTCCTGGTTTTGTGCAAGCATCCCTCCCCTGGGAAGCAGGCGAGGGCCTTGGGATCCACCCCAGGGAATGCTGCCCACGGCCACATCTTTGCCGCCCTTTATGAAGAGGTAATGATGGCCATACATGGCTAACGCCCAAACCTATTCTTGTTGCTCAGACTTTTTGGATTGGCTCCCTACACTTGGAAACTCACCCTGTTCTTCGCAGTTCACCAACCCCTACCACCAAGAGCTTCATGAACCCCATTCTCCCCTCCTCACTAATCAGACCTCCATGTAAGGCTTCTCCCCCAGGACCCCTGTCCACTCGCAGCCTCCACCCTTCCTAAAGCAGCTTCATCTTCAGGGCTCTCCTTGGCCAGAAGTGCACACACCTCACCTGAGCATGATGTTTTTGGGAAAACCTCCCCAACCTCCCTGCCTGCTCCAGGGGATATCAACAGCCAGCCCTCTGAGGTGTCACAGCATCCACAACACACTTCTTAATTGGCAGTTTACAGATGGTTCTCCCTGCAAGGTGAGGGGTTTCTGATTCACATTTGCAAGAGCAAACGCAAGCAGGCCAACCACCACAATTAGTTGAAAGGAGGTCAAAAAATATCTTCACTTTATTACATTAATCCCCTGCTTAGTACTTTTTCTCTTCAGAATTGTTATTACCAATTAATCTTTTTTTTTAATTTTTTTTAAGATTTAATTTATTTATTAGTCAGAGAGAGAGAGCAAGCACAGGCAGAGAGACAGGCAGAGGCAGAGGGAGGAGCAGGCTCCCTGCCGAGCAAGGAGCCCGATGTGGGACTCGATCCCAGGACGCTGGGATCATGACCTGTGCCAAAGGCAGCCACTTAACCAACTGAGCCACCCAGGCGTCCCACCAATTAATCTTTAAGATGTTTTTATGTCAAGCGTTGCTGGCCTCCTTCTAAACTCTCAAAAGCTCCGCCTGCTTTGTTTTAGAGAACAAAAGGAACTCAGCACCCAGCACAGACCAAAACAAACAGCAGGCAGGAAGTTCCCGAATGGCTCAATGGCCGCATGGCCAAATTGCCACAGACTCATTCCAAGGAGGAAAACACAAGCAATTCCCAACAACTACGGAGCCTTGCTCCCTGTGTTCTGCGGAGACTGGCCTGGAACCGTGCAGGGCATACAGTTTAAAAGTTACACAGTATTATAAATTAATGTTGCTTTTAGAACTCGGCTTAAGTGAATTTGACCCCTTACAGTGTCGCAAAGGGATCACTGGGAATTACCATGAGCTATACCTTAAAGATACCTGTACTAAATGGAACTAAATTAAGTCAATTACATACTATACAAGGACTCAGGATTAAGAAAAGTATTTTTAAAAAGATAATCATTCACCATCATTAACAAAGGGCTTAAAACCAAATTCCCTTATACAGCCTTCAAGATATTTTAATTTATTCTGATTTTTATTTTAAAAATACTTTGCCCACAATCTGAGGCACACTGGTTTCCCAATTCTCTGTCTGTATCCAGACTTCATGCTATGCAGGGAAACCCTGTTCACAAAAATTCTTCACATAGAAATTTTCATTTAGGGCCAAAAAAAAAAAAAAAAAAATCAAGTGATTTTTTTTTTTTAATGCTCGTTCAACACTTTCATAGTCCCTATTTGCCTAACATGGTTTCTTAAATACTAATCAGAGAGCACTCAAGACAAATCCTTTTAGAACATAATTTCTCAATCTGAAACCTGTGGGTCTCCACCACATTCCTAAATGAATTTCAGGAAGTCTAGGGGGAAAATCCTTGGAAGTCCAGGGAAAACTATGCATACAGAGCTCTCAAAAATCCCCCATAAAACCTTGAAATTTTAGAGGCACATTGGTTTTAGAACGTTTTTGAATGGGGACAGATTCTGAGTCCTTGAATGCCAGGCCACACAGAAGGTGAGGGTTCTTCACCAGGAAGCCTGTGACCCTATTTTAAGTACTGTCATGACACTGGATCAAAGAGAACCATTTCCATTTCACACCTGTACCTTTTAAATGGCTGCCATATGCTTTAGCGTGTTTTTGTTGGGCATTCTGATGACCATTCTCACCTAGAAAGCACGTGGATTTTTATCCTAAGTCAGAGGAAGGAGTGTGAGTTAGGAAAACTACTCTCCAGCCCGGCTAACGGGCACACACCTCTATTAGACACTATATGTCCAGCATGCCTGCAGGCGAGCCCAGACAACCAGACATCTTACAAACCAGCACGCCAGGGGCTCACCGACTTGGCTTGGTGACATTAGACAGTGTGACCGCATTTGGAGAACCCATGCAGGATTTGCTTTGTCTTCAGTATTCGCAAAAAATCCTCTTTTCGCTCAGCCACCAGCCAGCCATCCGACAAGACTGGGGCCTGAGGATGAAGAGAGAGCTAAGACCCTGTCCATGACTTCACCTGTATGGTGGGCGGCATACACATGATGGTCAGGGAGGACCCCAAGCAAGGTGGGCCAGGGGAGGAGACGAGGCTCAGCTGACAAGACACGGTAGGGGAAACAGCTTGACCCTGCTCATGCAGGAAAAGGTGGGGCTCGACAGCCACCCACAAGACAATGGGGAACTGACCCAGCTCATAAACAGTCCTTCAAAGACAGGGCAGTGGGAGAAGTGGCGTGCCTGCAAACTCCCATAGGAGAGGACGGTCACCAGCATGAGTGTAAGCCTCTTTTTAAAAGCGCAAACTTTTAGATATTGAGCCCCTCCTAGGAGCCAAGCATTTCATGAGATCTTGCAGCAAAAAGCTCCTAACCCATGGTGCCCTTTAGACTGAAACTTTTCTCCAGGACCTAACAATGACTAGGAACTGGCAGGGGGCTGGGGGAGAGTGGAGTGAGCATCTACCTTCTCCAGCCTCAAGAGATAAACACTGGGCTTCCCAGAGCCTGGGAGCCCTACATGGTCTACACTTCAGACCTCCTGAATCAGGATCTCTGCAGAAGAGCCTGGGCCTTGCATTTTTTCCAAATGCCCCAGGTGGGCAGAGTCACCTGGAGAGAGAGGTAGTGGAGACAGGAGGTGAGAAGCCTACACGCTAAGGGATCTGGTGGCCTGCCACAGCCACACTTTGCCTGTTGCCCACCTATCTGCTCAGACAGTCCAGGCTCAAGCCACTGGGGACCATGGTAAGCTCTCCAACTTGCCTCAGGGTCTTCGTGCTGACTCTTCTTCCAACTGCCTCTTTATCTGCCTCCCTCCATTCATCTAGGTATCAGCTCAGTGAGGTCTTCCTGACCAGTCCATTCCTAACGGTACTCCCACACACCCCTTCTTTCCTCCCTACCCACACTCCACTTGCTTCCTTTTTCTTCACAGCACTTACTACCAGATAATATACACACATACCTATAAAGTTCTGTGTTTGTATGTTTCTAGCCAAGAAAATGGAAACCTCAAGACTGCAAAGACTGTTTCACTCACTGTTGTTCCCTATGATACCGAGATACTGCCCTGTAATATTTGGTGCTCACTCAGTATTTACTGAAAAATGAATGCATGAGTGAAAAACTCTCCTAAATGACTGGGAATCACTGCTCTAAGGCAGGAGTCAGCAAACTTTTTCTGTAAAGGGGCAGAGAGTAAATATTTTAAGCTTTGTGGGCTCTATGATCTCCGAAGCCACGACTCAACATCGCCACTGAAGTGTGACACAGTCCAAGACAATTCATAAAAGCATGATCCTGCTCCTGCACAACTTCATTCAAGGACACAAAATTTGAATTTGGTGTGTTATGAATTAGCACTCCTTTTTTGACTTCGTTCCAACCAGGTAAAAACTACTAAGACCTTCGTAGTTCAGGGGTGGGCTGGATGTGGCTCATGGGCCATAGCTGCTTACAATCCCCACTCTTAAGGGATCCCAGAATGACTAGTGCTTCCCCAGAGCAGAAGGTCTTCTCCTTACAGGGAGAACATCTCTACGTGACACATGTCAGGGAAGTACAGGCTGCCACTGGCCCACTCCTGGGGAGCAAAGAGGAGGCAACAGGTCACTGACCTGTGGAGACGGGGGTGCAGGCAGCGCATGGTAGAGACATCTACTGCCCTGTGAAGACGATGTCCTCAGAGGTGAAGGGTGGGGAGAGCAATGCTAGCAGAAGTACCCTGGGAGGGAAAGATGAAGGTGGAGGCTCAGATGGGCCAAGCCCCCCACGGGCCTTCTGTTGATGAAACAAATATGCACACCTCTGGATCCCCTTCCCAGCATTCCAAGACAGCAGGCCTCTGGTGAGAGAGTGACCAGCAATCACTCAGAGTGTGCGGCCATGCTCTGACCAAACAGGAAGCAGGGGTGTGAGGGACAGATGGGTCCAGAATGCCGAGGACAGAAGAGGGTGGTGAATGGCTATAATCAGAAGGCAGGAACACCAGCGGTGGAAGATGGAGGCTGGGGGAGGGGATACCAGCCTGGGATTAGCACACTCTCCTGCTGGAAGCATCCTGTAGTGAACCAGGCTAAAGATGTCTACCAGGCAAGGAGACACAGAGGCCCGGAGCCAGGAAGGCCAGCACCCACTAGAGCTACAGTAAGGCACCTGTTTGAGGACAACATGTCAAAAGCTCAACAGAACGTGGCCCTGAGTGTGCACCCAGCCAGGCGATGACCACAGCCCTAGGGAGTCTCACATCAAGGCCAAGGCATGTGAGCAGCAAGCACAATGAGGCCAATGTCACTGCTGCCAGTTACCCTATACTGGCCTTTCCCACTCCCTGTTTCTAGTCACGAGGTCATGCTGTCACCTTCACTTCATAGCCACTGACCGGAACCAAGAGGAGCCTCGTGTGACTTGCTCAAGGTCACACGACTGGTCACCACCCACACTCTGCCAACACTTTCAAGTGGAAGGCCTCATTCAAGATCCCAGAGTCACCATCTCCAGTGATACACCATCTTGGCTTTTTTTCTAAACTTGCCCTCTGAGCTAATCCCCTCCCCTCTGAGCTAATCCCCTCCCCTCTGAGCCCTGTGTGGGGCAGGTGCTCCAGCTAAAACTGAGAAACCCTGAGGTCATGAAATTCTTCCAGGGACAGCAAAGCTTCTGTGTATGCTGACGAGGCCCCTATCTTGAGAAAGCAAACGGCAATTCTGATCCCTATGTGCTCAGGTCAAAAACACTTTAATTTGGAGAAGCATGCAAATCAGCAACCCTGTACAAACACTGGGCACCCTGAGCTCACTTGAAATGAGTATTACTAGCGGAGGAAGTTGCAGCATTGCTCAAACACATCCACCCGGCCGCACACGTTCTGCTGTGACTCTGTTTACTGTTCCTCTCCAGGTTTTCCGAGCGTGTTAACTACAACAGAACGCCTCGTCTCAGCTATGACTCACTTTGTGCCAAGCGCTCACTGCTGAGCTGTGTGGTATCATTGTGTTTTACACACAGGGCCTTCCAGGTGGCACTATAAACCTGTCCAAAAATCTCTGACAGCCTCTTCGCAGGAGGTGGGGTCGGTGTATCCGCCCCTTGAATCTGGTGGACTTGGGACCATTTCCCCTTATAGGAGAGGCCAGAAGTGATGTTTTGCAGCTTTGGGAGCTGGTCATAAACTTCATGCTCTTCCCTCAAGTCGGCTGGCACACCTTCTCTGGGATCCCTGGGCCACTGTGGACAAGGTCTAACCACCCCGTGGCTAGCCGGGTCACAGCCAGGTGCGGTACAGGTGCCATCAGCCAGTCTTCGCTGAGCCCTGCCTAAGGGGCCAGATGTGCCCTTGAAGAAGCCCCCAGGAAGTACATTATCCAGCCCCTGCTGTCTGAGCCATCCCAACTCAAGTCCCCGACATCATGAAACAGAAGAGTTATCCCCATTTCAAATTCCTGACCCGATGAATCTGTAAGCACAATAAAATGGTTGCTATTTTACACCTCTAAGTTTTGAAGTAGTTGGAAAAGCAGCAAAAACATAAGCAGAATCAAAACCTTTTAGCCCTTTAATCTAGCGATGAGGTGGACCTGAAGTCAACCTGGGATAGGAGGCTTAATTAATTCCTCCCCACCTGATACATTCCCTACCAAGTCCATGTGCACCCTTCCCCACCCCCAAAGCACAGCTTAGCACAAACTTGTTGCTTAGGTAAAAAGCTTTAATTGCTGCTGCCGTCCTGGGGAAACCCTCCCTCCCCAGCCACCCAGGCTGCCTGCCTCCACCTGAACAGAACGGACACATGCCAAGCTGCCCCCTTGTCCACCATTGATGAACCTCAACAATCCTCCTACCAGAACACAACAAATATTGGACTCTCCTTGGATAAAGGCTGAAGCAGCACAACTGAAATGTTTTTCAAAGAAGCTAAGAATATATATATATTTTTTTTTAATTTGACAGAGAGAGCGATAACAAGTAGGCAGAGAGGCAGGCGGGGGGGGGGGGGGGGGAACGCAGGCTCGCTGCTGAGCAGAGATCCCGATGTGGGGCTCAATCCCAGGACTCTGAGATCATGACCTAAGCCGAAGGCAGAGGCCTTAACCTCTTTTTTTTTTTTTTTTTTTAAGATTTATTTATTTATTTATTTGAGAGAGACAGAGACAGAACACAGAGCGTGAGCAGGAGAGGCAGAAGGAGAGGGAGAAAGAATCTCAAGACTAATGCAGGGCTCGATCCCTTGACCCCCAAGATCACAACCTGAGCCGAAACCATGAGTCAGTTGTGCAGAGGGAGGAGATTCATCATCTCCAGTTCCCACTAACAGAATTAGAGGTTCAGGGTCAGGCAGCATCATACCTCAAAAAGTGGCAGTCACTGAATGGCGATCTTTACCTCCTGCCTACCCTGAGGGAACCAAGCCGCAAACCCAGGACCCGGGGCAATCAGCAAGGCCTCTGACTGTCCTGAGCAGTTAAGACAGGAGAAAAACTATCCCAAAGAAAAAGGCCACTTGTGGTGGCTGAGCAGCCTCCAGTAACTGGTGAGCTTCACAAGCCTCAGGGAAGGCACTTGCTTCTGTGCCCTCCCTGTGACACCAACCCCCCCACCCCCCCACCCCCCACCCCGGGGCCTCTCTCAGGCTTCCCCCTGGGCCCAGGCTGCGGGAGTAGGCAAGTGCTAGAAGCAGACAGAACAGCAGCACCTTCTAGGCCCTGCCCTGCACTCCCTGAAGTCCCAACTGGCAGGTCCTGACCTTAGGCTATAAAACATTTTAAGTGACTCATACAGTCTCATAGGCTTATCTAATAAAATTGTACAGACATTCCCATGGGAAAGCATTTTGCCGCAAGATGTTCCTTTTTTTTTCCCCCAAAGTGGTTAAAAAGGCAAGAAACCATAGGCTTTATAGAGGACATACGGTCTTTTTTTTTTAATTTTTAAATTTTTAAATAAACATATAATGTATTATTAGCCCCAGGGGTACAGGTCTATGAATCACCAGGTTTACACACTTCACAGCACTCACCATAGCACATACCCTCCTCAACGTCCATAACCCCACCACCCTCTCACTAACCCCTTCCCCCCGGCCCCCTTCAGTTTGTTTTGTTACATTAAATTTTTTTTTTGTTTTTTTTTCCTCCTTATCCCATCCCCCCTCCCCCATTCTTTTTTTTCCCCTTAATTTTCCCCCCCCCCCCCCCCCCCCCCCCCCCCCCCCGTGCATCTCCACTTCCTCAGGGAGATCATATGATAGTGGACATATGGTCATCTTAAAAGTCTTTATTACATGTAAAAATGTTGATAGAGTGATGTTTAAAACTACATTCAGGGGGCGCCTGGGTGGCTCAGTGGTTAAGTAAGCCTCTGCCTTCGGCTCAGGTCATGGTCTCAGGGTCCTGGGATCGAGCCCCGCGTTGGGCTCTCTGTTCAGCGGGGAGCCTGCTTCTCCGTCTGTCTCTCTCTCTGCCTGCCTCTCTGCCTACTTGTGATCTCTGTCTGTCAAGTAAATAAATAAAATCTTAAAAAAAAAAACCAACTACTTTCAGGGGTCTTCACAGAAGTCTGAGAGACATGGGGTAAGACCTTTTTATATACTTCTGTATTGTTCTAATTTCTACAACTTGCAGGAAAAAAGAATGAAATGGATTTTATAGGTCTGGAGAGGACACTGTGTTGCTTCGGTCCATTCCAAGCAGGGCAGCATCATGGTTTACAAAGCACAGGCAACCATTTAGACAGATGAGATCTCTGCATTTAAAGATTTTCTCCATATGGGGACGCCTGGGTGGCTCAGTTGGTTAGGCAGCTGCCTTTGGCTCGGGTCATGATCCCAGCGTCCTGGGATCGAGTCCCACATCGGGCTCCTTGCTTGGGGGGGAGCCTGCTTCTCCCTCTGCCTCTGCCTGCCACTCTGTCTGCCTGGGCTCTCTCTCTAACAAATAAATAAATAAAATCTTTAAAGATTTTCTCCATATGTTAAGTACAAAAGCAAATCACAGAAAAATCCATGGTATAAAACCATTTACATTTTTAAAGTACCTAAATATATTTTAGGAACACATAATGCAGAGGAAACTAGATGATTCATACATACATACTAAATGTCACCCAGGAACTGACAGGAAGGGAAAAAGAGTTAGCTGGACGGGGGAAGAAGAGGGAAGGGGATCTTCCAAATGTTTCCGCATTGTTATAATGTTAAAACTGTGAATTAAAACTGAGGCCCAAAGACATATGATATTAATGCCCTTTGCACCTTACTCTCCAAACTGTAACTTACTCTTAAGCACCATAAAATATCTTGGTTTCCTCCAGGTTCTTCAAGTCATTACTCAGGCAACAGTCTATCAACAGAAAGCTACCATGTTTATCCTATGTTATCACAACTATGTGTCTATTTCTTGCAGCTAGAATTAAGATGCATTCTGTCCCCAAATCTTCACCTGAGAAGATCATTTCTACCTCTTCACAACAGGACACCAATAAATTTATAAACACATTCCACTCCTATTCTCAAGGTTCTACACAGTGCTACTATTTCTTTTAAGATTTTATTTATTTGACAGAGAGAGAGAGAGAGAGAGCACAAGGATGGGGAGCTGCAGAGGAAGAGAGAGAAGCAGACTCCCCACTGAGCAGAGAGCCTGGCATGGGGCTTGATCCCAGGACCCTGGAATCATGACTTGAGCCAAAGGCAGATGCTTAACTGACTGAGTTACCCAGGTGCCCCCTAGTACTATTTAATTAAACATTCAAAAGCTGCTTAATCTTAACTAGTAGACACTAATATCAAGTTTAGAGAAACAGGTACAAAAAAGATAGAAAAATGCCAGACCACCTCAGAAAGCAAACAAGCACTTTGATTCTTCAAATCACAGGGACAGATATAAAATGACAAGAAGTGGACTCTCCCTTCTCCTCTCCTATAGCTTCACAGATACCAACAGATCTCTAGCATGATACAAAGTTGCCACATCATTTCTTTCGCTTTATTCCACTTAAACAGATGTAGGCCTAGCCTAAGGAAGTGTGGCAATACCTTCTCTCCAACAACAGAAAACCAAATAGGCGTCCCCTGAGGCTAGCAAATAAAGGCATCCCATTAGTTTTCTGACAAAAAGAAGAAACAGATTCACTGAAGAAAAAAGAGAGCAACAAAGGGCTAATCCTCCCCAGCCCAGCCTCCAGGCTGTGGGCTGGAGAGATCAAGGCAGGGCCCCTACCACCCCTGGTACATCAGGCAAAGCTTAAATCACAGACCTCCCTACCCAAGGATTCACTCTGAAACTGACCCAGTGCTCTTCCCTCCGGACCAATCACTTCCCACTTCCTGGTGGACACAGAAGTCAAGAGAAGGCGTGCACTTCCAGATCCCAGCAGAGAGCCCGCCACTCAATCAACATTTGCTGCCCAATGGTCAATCTGCTGAAGACTGACAAAGCAAGAGCTTTCTGCACAAGCACTTCCTTTTCAACTAGCCTCCAATGAACACCACGGATTAAGTCTGACTGTAAATCCTGATGAATATTTTTAGAATACTGAAGGCAAAGAACATCATAAAAAAGAATTTTTTTTAAAGTAGGTAGGAAGAAAAGGAAAATTCACACCCCCATCTCAACTTCTTTTTTTTTTTTTTAAGATTTTATTTTATTTATTTGTTAGAGAGAGAGCGCAAGCACAAGCAGACCGAGAGGCAGGCAGAGGCAGAGGGAGAAGCAGGCTCCCTGCCGAGCAAGGAGTCCGATGTAGGACTCGATCCCAGGATGCTGGGATCATGACCTGAGCCGAAGGCAGCCGCTCAACCAACTGAGCCACCCAGGCGTCCCCACACCTCAACTTCTAAACAGTGAAAGGAGCCATCGCGGGACCAAACCCAGAATGTGAAGCTATGATGTAACACGTCAAGGTGTAGTGACCTTTTTTAGAAAGCAACACTATGATTAAGAACAAGACACAAAGAGAATATGTGTATATAAGGATTAGTGCAAAGCACAAAGGAGAAATATTTAAAAAACAGAATACAGTTTGGCAGGGGGGTAATTTTGCAGTCTGATGTTAAAAGTTGCTTTGTATTAATAATATATTTGCTATTAGATCTTTACTGAAAACGCTAAAGAGAAACTTGATAAACTTCACAGAAAAATGTATAAAACCTACATGAAAGAAATAAAACTTTACTGAGGATCAAAAAGGAAGACTTCATTAAAAACAAAGAGACATCACTATTTCTGTATGGAAAAACATTTTAATAGGCTAAAATTGTGAGGATTGAGATTTTATCTTTGTACTTCATTCTCTAGTTTTTTTTACATAGAGTACACTATTTTCTATTGACAAATTATTTAGTTTTAAATGAGAACTTTAAAAATCTTGATGAGGCTTTTAAGTCAGCCTTTTCATTTTGTATTTGAAGAGGTGGAGAGGGAAAGAAGGTGCGGGAAGGACTGAGGAGGGACATCCCAAACCACGGTGCCCACTGGGTGTCATGTAGACCGTTTAACCAGAGGCATGGCCAAGGACACCATACCTCTGGGACCAGTGCGCCTCTGGGACCAATGAACCTCTGGGACCAATGCGTAGATTTCCCACTAGGGGCGTGGCCATCCACAGCGTCAGAATTCCACATGGAATGGCTGTGTCTGTAGGTCATCCTAAAATATCTGGAAAATGCCAGCCTTCTGCCTACAGCCCCTGTCAGGGATGGCACGGTCCAGGAGAATATGAGATAAGGGGCATATGGGAGAAGCCAGATGAGGAGGCGAGTTTGGGGGTGGTGAGAGCAGGGAGGGGGGAGGGAGGAAAAGAGATGCAAGTATGGACTCAGTGAGGGTATGGGGAGGAGAGCAAGAGAGGGGATAAGGGGACAGGTAGAGAGTAAGGTGTTCCTTAGAGGAAGGGGTAAGATTGAGGGAGAGAGGAAGGGGAAAGCAAGCAGACAGTGGGGGGAGTACCAGGGACTAGGTGAGGTGGGTGTGTGAGAAGGCAGAGGTAGGAATGTGGAATGGAGAAGGGTAAGAGTGGGTGGCAGGTGCCTTGGAGACCTCTGGAAGGTCCCAGGTGCTCAGTGGTGGGGGACCAGGTGGGTAAGCCATGCAGATACAGGTACAAGGCTGGCTACTCTGGCTCAGCAGGGCTATGGGCCTTGCAAACTCAGCACCCCGGCCTAGACAGGACACCACTGCTGGAACAGAGGGACAGCCACCCAAGCTGGGGCATGGGGGGCCATAAGTGCTTCACTACATACAAGCTACCCAGCAGCCACCTGGGCCCACCATGCTCATCAGCCAGAGTCAGAAGAGGGGGACTCCTATGCCAGGGCCAAACAAGAGAACCAGAAGCCAGTAGACCACCTAACAACAAGACAAAGGTAATGCTCAGGGATCCTCTAAAATGCCTCCTGCCCCCTCCACCTTATAGGCACCCCAATAAGGCTGCTTCAAAGTGAAACATTCTTTCAGGCGAAGTGTCAATAAAAGTCTACACTGAAGCTAAGAAATGGAGTAGGTGTAGCCTTGGGGTTGCTCCAGGTCTCTCTACATTAGCATGGAGTACCAGACTAAGAGCTGGGGTAGGTCATGTAACTGCCCTCTGCCTCAATTTCTCCATCTATAAAATAGGGGAGATTATCCTCCCCCATGCCTCAAGTAGTAGCATTATCAAAGTAAGTCATTCCTCATGCTGGAGTTCCACATCTGCATCAGTGGCAGAAGCCGGAGGTTGGGGGAGCCTTCATTGCTTTGAGAGCCAAAGATAGAAATTTTGTCTTTTAAATAAGACGCACTTGGCAGTAAGGAGAGCAAGGAATCAGAATGAAATTCTGTAAAAATAAAAAAATTTTAAAAACTAAGAGGAGGAACAGAACTAAGATCCTAATTTGGCTATATGCAAGTTTCAAGGAGAACCACCATTTATGGCCCCTTACCATTCACTAGTGACAGAGTTCCACAAGGACTGTCATTGGCCACTGAAAGCGTCAGATTAATATGATTCTTTCACTTGATTCCAACACAGCCATCCTACCCCTTCAGTCCTCCGTTGCTGGTATAACCAGCTGTCTGCTCACACCTTTAAAAATAAATAAATAGCAGTGCCTGGGTGGCTCAGTCAGTTAAGCATCTGACTCTTGGTTTTGGCTCAGGTCATGATCTCACCGACTGAGCCCCGTGTCAGGCTCCCCTTGGGATTCTCTCTCTCTCCCTCTTCCTCTGCCCCTCCTGTGGGGCAGACTCTCTCCCTCTAAATGAAATAAATAAACTCTTTAAAAATAGATAAATAAACGAAACTCAGATCACTTACATTACATATGTCAACTGAATTCTAACTTAGAAACAGCTTGTTTGTGTTCAGAAAGAAGATAAAAATGTTCAAAGATACTAAGAATAAAATTCCAAGGTCTCACCTCCCTAACAAAATTGTTTTCATTTTCTAAGATGTTCAGACTCTCTGAAAAAGATAACAAGAAGGGGAATTCAAAATGTTTGTTGCTGCTGCTTTATGGCACTTAGTTATTTTGGTTAGAAAAATGGAAAGTTTAACCAAAAACTCAAAGAAGTTCATGGATTAACTTGAAAGTTACTTATTGACCTTCTGAATAAAAGGGAGAGGAAGACCACCTTGGCCCACCCTTTGGGGAGCACCTACTTGCCCACTGTTACTGCCCTTCCTATATGAGGACAGGCCCTCCCCACATGTCACTTTCTCACACCTGCACCTGGAAACCTCTTTTCTCCCAGGTGGCTCATCAAGTGAAGCTATCATCTCTGTAAACAAATTCTGTCAATTCCTCATGGTGTTTTCTAAAAAGTACTATTACCTGCAAGGTATAAGAGAACACAGTACCTCCATGTTGTAAGCGCATAAAAATGAAACAGCACAGTTAGATGACTGTCCCTAAGCCACAGAAGGAGCTGAATGGGGGCAAGTGAAACTGCCCTTCTCCAAAAAGGGTCAACCCGGAATCATTCCTCCCACATGTATCCTGCAGGAGCTTCTAAGACCCAAACATTCCTGAACATAAAGCAAGAAAAAAGGGGGGGGGCCAGGGAGTAGGCATTAATGTGGATTCAGTGAACACGGAGAATCTGGCAGCCAGGCCTGCCTGTTAAAGAAACATCTCCTCACGACAGTGCTTCGACATCACAACAACCAGGCTCTTGATCTCCCGGCCTACACAGCAAGACCACACACCGGACCTAAACCCTGCCGGCGCATCTACGTGAGGCGGGGGGATGCCTGCAGCACACGCAGTGTCCCAGCTAGACGGGCTGATTTGATGTGGCCCTGCCCTAATGCTGGCATATTACATATTCTGAAATATGTTGAAATATGTTGATTGAATGTTTACTCAGCTCACCGAATGAAGTGTATGTGGAGGCCAACTTGAAATGCTGCCTTAAAGGACCAGAAGGACCTGCTCCTTGCACGGTCACCTTCATGCTCATGGTCATGCTGTCACCACTGCCTTCAGCCCTCCTGTCCAAATCCTATCTATCCACTGAAGTACCAGCCCCTGGGTCTTAAGGGCATTCTCATTCTTCCCCAGTCCCCAGTCTCATTTCTCACGTCAAACACCCTGGCCAGTGTCTGAAGAACTACACAGGGAAACAGAAAACTGTTGAAAATAAAACTCCCACGTCCTAAAATCTGTTTCTACCCTCAGAACACCTCTGACACCAAATGCACGGGTTTTTTCCACACTAACAACCAGTTCTCCAGCTC
The DNA here is from genome assembly GCA_003697995.1 of Taxidea taxus jeffersonii. Taxonomy (NCBI): domain Eukaryota; kingdom Metazoa; phylum Chordata; class Mammalia; order Carnivora; family Mustelidae; genus Taxidea; species Taxidea taxus. The sequence goes on along the minus strand of ML109982.1, from coordinate 12,696 downwards.
TCTGCACATTCATTATGTGGGCATCCAACAATTCAATTCAGCTCTCACGTTAACAACGTAGAGTTAAGACAGACCCAAGTGAAGGGCTCAGTCCCACAAGGCTGCCCTTGCTTCCAACACCAGTCACAAGTCCCTATACTTCCGATGAAGTGGCTATAAACTGGGGATTCTCATGACTCTCCCCGGCCCCTTGGTTTGATAATTTGCTAAAATGGCTCCCAGAACTCAGGTAAACAGATTATTTACACGTACTGGTTCATTATAAAGGATATAACTCAGAAACAGCCAAGTGGCAGAGATGCACTAGGCAAGGTATGGGGAGGGGACTAGAGCACCATGACCTCTCTGGCCCTCTCTCCCTCCCAGTCCCCCCTTGCGTTCCACTGGGGGACTCAACAAACCCCACTGTTGAAGTTTCTGTAGAGCTCAATTCCAGCACCCTATTCTCCCCTCCTGGAGGCTGGTGGTCCTTCTCGTGACCAGCTCCATCCTGGCTGCCCAGGAGCCCAACCTAAATCACTTCAGTGGCATCAACTCAGGTGTGACCAAAGAGGGGTTCTCATGAGCAACAAGAGACACTCCTATCACTCAGGAAATCCCAAGAATTTTAAGAACCTTTATACCAACAGGGGACAAAGACCAAATATATTTTTCTCCACACCACACCAGGCATGAGTAAATAATCACCATCCACTTCAAAGACAACAGTTAACACATATATAAAGAGTTCTTAAAAGTCAGTGGAAAAGAGGGGTGCCTAGCTGGCTCAGTGGGAGGAAGATGTGACTCTTACCTCGGGGTTGTGAGTTCAAGCCCCAAGTTGGGTGTGGAGCCTCCTTAAAAAAGAAATGAGTTGGAAAAAAGAACCAACATCTCAACAGAGAAATGAGGAAACCCGAATACAAGTTCTCAGAGGCAGATATATTAATAGCCCTTAAACATCTCAAAAGAGAAGCTTCATGACACTCACAATAAGAGAAACACAAATTAAAATGAAATGCCATTTTTCAGACCGGTGAAAATGCAAACGTCTGCCAACAGCCTCTGCTGGGGAGGCTGAGAAGCAGCTGCTGGCAGCCTTGGTGGGAGCATGTGCGCAGGTTCCTTCGTGGCAGCAGTCTTTGTGACACCAACGCATCTGACATCACTGAAATGCCTTCCGCAGGAGACAGGTGCACACGCATACCAAGAGTATTACACAGCTGTACAACAGTACAGGGCGGGGGGTGGGGGTAAACCACGGGCATCCACATGGAGCACTCACTCTTCAGGAAAGGGAGGCAATGAGTCTGCATAGAATGCTACCTGCTGGGTAAATGCCTAGAGCAAGGGCATGCATCCACACAGACTAATGCCAACATGTGCTGTAAGATGGATAAAACAGAGACAGTGCTGAAGGTTTGAGATTTCCCCAAGAGGCAGCCAATTTTTTAGATACTTTGGCTTTGGGACCATGTATATGGCTTAAATACTTTATTGGAAAGAAGAAAACTGAACACAAACCAAGAAATGAAACTAACTTGCAGCAGGTATCAAAAAATTATTGCAAAAAAAAGGTGGCTTTGGAACACAATACTCTAACTGCACATCCTCAGTGGGACACATTGTGAGGACCAAAAGAACTACATGGAAATCCTGCATTTGGTTAAGTTTGTTGTTGGTACGGTATCAATGTAGTAATTCTGAAACCATTCTGTCTGTATGGTAGCAGAGAGGCAATGACTTTTTATTGATGTCAGAAATGACATTTTCACAGTGGGGGAAAAAAGGACACAGCAATATGGAATGGGGGAAGGTAAGCAAGAAACCTGGTAAGATTTAAATTGGGCATATGGGCATAAATGCAGGATTGGAAAAAGTGTGTATGTTTCTTGGCTCTGTCCCCTGAAAGAGAAGGGAGCAAGGACACCTCGATGGCAATGTATACAACTAGGGCCCAAGCTCTGATTCCTGAATGTTCCCCAATGAAAGGAAGCAGGGCTCCCTCAAGAAATAGCTAATGCCAGGACTGGGGCAGGGAAAGAACAAGATGAGCCTGAAACATCTGGAGATCAAGGATGTGCTCAAAGACTCAAAGAATCTAGGAGTCCACAAAGAGTTTTTTAAAAGGTGAAGAGAGGTGAATTGATTGGTGACCTCCCCCCAAAATATGTCCATGACCTAATCCCCAGAACCTCGAATGTGATCTTACTTGGAGAAGGGAGTCTTTGCAGATACCATTAAGGATCTTGAGACCAAAATATCACTCTAGATTATCCAGTTGGGCCCTAAATCCAGTGCCAAGTGTCCTCAAAGGGGGCAGAGAGGAGATGTGACAGACAGGAGGCGATGTGACCACCCACAGAGGCAGATGGCGGGATGCAGTCAGAGCCCAAAGCACCTGGAATCTTGAAGGAGCCTTCGGAAGGAGAGCAGCCTTAAGCACCTTGATTTCAGACTTCCGGCCTCCAAACTGTGAAATGATAAACTTCTCCCATGTGGAAGCCACCTTGTTTGTGGCGATTCCTTATAGCAGGCACAAAAAACTATCACAGAAAGTGAGAGACAAACGAGGGAAGCAAGTTCTTTCCAGAAGCACACAAGTTTGTAAACAAAGAAGGGCTTACAGAATCAGAAAACCACCAGTTGGGATTTCCCAATGTAAAATTGATCCAGGAGAGGACCGCCAACGGGTGCTGGATGTGGCGGCTGGACAAGAAGATACTCAGAGTCCCAAGAATCACCCCCAGGACTGTACACAGGGAAAAGGCACCTTTAAAATGAAGTGTGGTGACGGCCAGACCTTCCAGGTGTCCAATGTATGAGGAACGGTACGATGAGCTTGATGGAATGCAAATTAACAAGCACTGTTATAAAAAATGTTCAGCCGAGGGGCGCCTAGGTGGCTCAGTGAGTTAAAGCCTCTGCCTTCGGCTCAGGTCATGATCCCAGGATCCTGGGATCGAGCCCCGCATTGGGCTCTCTGCTCAGCAGGGAGTCTGCTTCCTCCTCTCTCTCTGCCTGCCTCTGCCTACTTGTGATCTCTCCCTCTGTCAAATAAATAAATAAAATCTTTTTTAAAAAAAATGTCCAGCCGAATTTAATTGTAAGGAAACCATCTGATAAATCCAATGTTTTACAGGACAACCGGCCAGGGCTTTTTTTTAAAAGGTGTTATGAAAAATAAAAAATAAATAAAAAAAAAAGTTAGAGATGCAACATATAAACCTTGACTAATCCTAGAATTAAAAAAACAAAAAACAAAACAAAACAACAACAAAAAACAGATGTGGATGGTACAACTGGGGGAAATTCAAACATGGACTGAATGTTAGACAATATTATTCATGTTAATTTTTAGGGTATGAGATTACACAGGGGATGCTTTTAGTCTTAGGAGATCTACATTAAAGTATTTGAAGGTGAAGCAATATTATGTCTACAACTTCCAACTATTTCAACAACAAAAGAAGTATACATCAAAACAGAGAAAAAGAACAAATGTGGGGAAAAAAAAGAGCAGCTGGTAAATCTGGGCAGAGGAGTACTTGGGTATTTGCTGAATAGAACACGTGTGGAAATTTTAAAATAAAATGTTGAGGGCTCAAAACAATTTCAAGGTACTCCTCTCCAACCCCCAAGGAGGGACAGGAGGAAGAGTCCCAGGCCCCTGCTTGGTGGGTCTCAGAGGATCCCGAGAATCCGCATTTAACAAGCAAAAGCTGATTTTCATGCTCAGGTGAGTCTGGAACCAGCTCTTGGACTGTTTGCTTGTGTCTCCCCTACCTTTACTCCCTAGAGTCTGTTGGTGTCACAATGCCAGCTCCCTGTGTCTCCCTGGCAGCAGGCCAGTGGATGTCTACTGAGGGAATTCACCAGAATAGTCCCTTGGCCATGTGGGGCTGATTAGCTTAAGGGCAAAAGTATTCTAAGGGAAGCCCAGCTCAGACAAGGTGGAAGTCTGTTCCCATAAATGCACACGCCATGCCTTTATATGGTTTTCAGGGTTTTATTTGGTGGCTTTCCTCTGCAGTGGGATAAGAGCAACAGGATAGAAAGCTGCCACGAATGCAGTGTCCTTACCACAAGATCCACGATACACCAAAAATTAAGTGAATGTTACAGGACATCACAACTCTAGTTTCCAAGTGCTGAAAGTGGAAACAATGGCTCCTAAACCCACTACATCAGCAGGTCGATCTCTTTTCCATTCTTGCTAAAGGTCTGAGCCTAGGTGGACAGGTAAAGGGGAACAGAACAAGGCTAGAAGGCGAAAGGAGGATGAGGCAGGCAGTGTGGGAAAGGCCAGGCCACACCCCGGGGGGTCAGGAATGGTCATGCCTGGTGCATCTGGAAGTGGGGTGACAAAAGGCCACAGAGATGGAAGGTCTGATTTCAAATCTGTCTGAACAACAGGACGAGGGACAGCTCTACTCCCAGCCCTGGCAGATGGGCAGCCCTACCCTCGGGGAAGGGTTCTCCAACTGGGGAGCCCAGGTCCACCTAGGACAATGATCAAAGTACTGCTCACACCTGAAGACCAGTCCCCACTTGGCCCCCAGGACAAAGGCAGCCAGGCCTCCCCATCCAGCAGAAGCCTGGCAGAGCCTTGTCACCAGAGCTCAGAGCCCAGAGGACAGACCTCCCAAACAGGAGCAGACAACCTAGGGCCACCAGAAAGCCAAGGAAAGCCTCACACAAGAAAAGTGGAAAGGGATCCGGAGGGAAGAGACTCTTCAGTGTGACAAAGCCCAGACAAAACTTCCAAGAAGAGAATACAACCATTAAATGAAGACCGCATTTTTTTAGTTTCTTTTTTTTTTAAATCCAGAGGGAAAAAGAGCTCTTATAAATGGAAAACGATAGCAAAAATAAATTTTTAAAAAATCACCAGAAGCCTTAAAATACAAAGCTGAAGTTTCCAAAAAATAGAGCAAAACCTTTAAATAATAAAGAAAATAAAAAGACTAGAGCAGGCAATACTACATCAGTATAATAATATTCCAGAGAGAGAAAACATAGAATGGAGAAGAGGAAACAACCAAGGAATGATTTAAGAAAATCCCGGGAACTGAACCACAAGAGTTTCTGGGTTGCCAGGGGACTCCGCGGTACCCAGTACCTGGGGCACGGAGCCATGCGAGGTGGGCCAGGCGCACCTCGGACCACAGGAGACAGGTTGGTCAGGGCAGGCTCTGCTGAGCTGCAGCAAGGAGCGAGTAGGCCCAGACCCTAGGAGGCTTAAAAACAAAGATGCATTTTTCAAGTTTAAGTCACTCCAAGGGAGTGGGGGGAGGGGTGGGGCTGCACACCCAGTACCATCACCTTGAATGATGCCAGCTATCAAACCAGAGGGGAGGAAACATGTTCTCGACTACTAACTGGGCCCAGAAGTGCAGCAGGGCTCTGCAACTCTGCTCCTGGGCACTGGGACTACAGTGGCTCTGGGAGTGAGGAAAAGGCCGGGGGCAGAAAGCTGGAAATGGGCAGTCAATGATGACTATCATGGGCCAAAAGATCCCGCAATCTTCCCAAAGGAAAACACAAGTCCCACGGAAAGGGATGGACCTGAAACAACTCACTCGTCAACACTAGAAGCCAGAAAGTAATGAAACAATTCCTGAAAAGTTCTGAAGGGAATCTTTTTCTAGAATTCGACATCAACAATCTACCAGGTAAAAGCGAGGAAAGGCACTTACGACGGTCTCAAGATTCACCTCCACAATGCACATCCAAGTGAAAGAAGTGTGAAATAAGTAAGGGGAAGTTGGGGGATAGGACGTCTGTGATGGGCAGGGCAGGCCCGAAGGCTCTGGGGGCCCTTCTTCAGGAAGGCACCCCATCAAGAGGTCTGCTGCTCCTGAACATCTTGGGGGAAGACACAGCAAACTACCTACAAAGCCTTTAATGTTGAATCAGAAATAGTACATAGAGAACAAAAAAAGAAAAGTCAATGATTAGCTCCAGGGAAAACAAAAAGTCACGCACAGCATGGCTCACTAGCAATCAGAAGAGCATTTAGTCATACACATATATACCAAGTGTTGATCTAAAAATTACACCACATCGGGCAGCTCAATGGGTTAAAGCCTCTGCCTTCTGCTCAGGTCATGATCTCAGAGTCCTGGGATTAAGGCCTGCATTGGGCTCTCTGCTCTGAGAGGAGCCTGCTTCCTCAACTCTCTCTGCCTGCCTCTCTGCCTACTTGTGATCTCTGCCTGTCAAATAAATAAGTAAAATCTTAAAAAAAAAATTATACCACATCTACACAGGTGACGGTGAACACGGGAGAGGAGGGCAGGTTAAGAGAATAAATAATCATCTTCCAAAGAGTAACGTCACTAGGTAATACCTACAAATGACAAATCAGGAAGTGTATCATTCCATGGCACAAAGACAACAGCAAAATCAGAGAAAGGAAGTTAAGTGCTTGCCTCTGGTGGGGGGCAAAGAGAGGCAGGAACTCTGTTTTGTCTAACAAACCCTGCAGAGGCTACTGACTTTTCAAACTATTTGCATGTTAAAAAAAACGGGGAAAGGAAAAAAAAATGGGGAAAGATAAGTCCACCTGGGGAGCCTCCGCCTAGAAGACTGGCATGATTTTCAGTCAGACCTCTGAGCTCTTCCAAAGAGCTAATAGCACTGACCTGAGTACTACACAGGCTGAAACACTTAAGAGACAATCCCCGTCCTCAAGGATTGGGAATTTTATTCAGAAAAAAACACAGGCATGTGCAGTGCAAGATGGCACGAGCTCACTCCCCTAGGCATGGTCCAGAATGTTCACTGAGAGCAGGAAGGGAGACTCTGGCCCAAGTAGGCAAAACAAATAAACTAACAACAACAAAAAACAAAACAAAAAAACCCATACCTTTCAGAAAGATCCAACGAGAAGGAGAAAGACTAGCAGAACTTGAGAGAGGAATAGTGCACTTTCAGAACGGGGACTGGCTAGCCGTGAAGGGGTGTGTGTGTGTGTGTTAAGTGTGGGTGTGGACAGTTTTTTCAGAGATTTCTCCTCTTGCCATTCCTAATAGGGAGGGCAAGATTGTCAATGGGCTCCCTGTTGACTTACATTTTCAGTGTCCTTGGACACTACCAATCAGGAGCCTGGTAACTTTTCCCTCCACCTCCCCCACACTGTCTCAGATATGCCATCCCTGCTCATTAGTAACACTGATCCACCCTATTCTTGAGCCCCTCATAACTAAAATCACAGATTTTATAAGCTGGCCCAAGGCCTCTCCCAAGCTGGCCCACTGTGGCCTCTGTCTGCTGACCAGCTCATTAGGATACCTTGTTTTCATGTCCTAAGAACAATATCCTGCTTTGCATTCCTATAGCACTCCCTGTTCTTGGCTGCCACAGGACCTCTGCACATGCTGTTCCTTCTGGAACACATCCCCTCCTAGGCCTCCAAATGCTATACATCCTCCAATTCTCAGCTCGAGCCTCAGCTCCTCATGGAAACAAATGCCCCTGGTGACTCTAATTGAGGAGTCCCTGTCATAAGCTCTCATACATTGCTCCCCTCCATACCAGTTTGTAAATTAACCCTCACTGGGGTGATTATCTAATTCTTGGCCACTTTACCTTCTAAGCCAGTGGTCCCCAGACCACAGCAACTGCTTCCCAAGTGAAGCAATGACAAATAAACATCCCAGACTACTCAATCAAAAACTTGAAGTAGGAGGCAAAAATCTGTGTTCTGAAAACCCTCAGGGCAATTCTGATGCACACTACAGTTTGAGAACCACTGCTCTAGGTGCCAAGATGGCACTTCTTAATTTCCCCTGGCACCAAGCACAGTCACAAACAACGGTAAGGACTTGGCAGGATTTCCCTGTGGAATGGATGGTGAAAAACGTCCCATGGCTCTCTAGATCCCCTTTTATTAATTCTAAACACCTCTGTCCAACTTTAGAATTCCTATAATCAACACTAAGCTTGCTGCAGATCTGGGTTCTACACCAAGCTCCTTGGCCTTTTTGGGTTCAAAACTTGGTTCTCTATCGTTTGTCATCTGTCTAATCATCCATAAATATTCCTAATTTCTCTTGGTCTTAATTTCCTCACCTCTAAAGTGGGAATAACCACAGTATTTCCTAAGATTGTTGAGATAATTAAATAAGCCAATGAGACTCATGCCTGCACATACACGCAAACACCCAAACAAATTTAGGTATTATTATTTCATAACAATAATTATGCAATTTCAAGGGATCTTTCCCCTGGGTATCAGCTTACTGAAGACTGACCACAAACACTTAAGGGTAGCTTTCTCCTTTTCAAACTACTCACTCACATCTAACACCCATCCCCAGCTTGAAACTGTCTAGGATCTGAGAGCCCTGCTTGAGCCTTCTCTGCTCCACCTCCTGGAAGAACTGGGTTATGCTGGACAGTCTAGGTCTGAATAACACATGTCCTCCTAGAGCTCAACTGAAGTCACTTTATCAAGTCCCCTGTCACCTCTGGAATCAGATCTTGGTAACCAAACCGGCTAGCAGGTTGTTTCATTTAAGATCTGTCTGGTGGCTAGGATCCAAACGGAGCTCACACTGGCAGCTATTTCTAGTCCAACTGTGGTAGTTGGTAAAGTATTAATAGCAACAATTAAAATATACTCCCATCGAATAGATCTTTTTAAAAAAGCAAGCAAACATGCAAGCAGAGTTTCCGCCTCTAAGAAGGCAAGGGTCTACCACCTGCCTGCGGAGTGTCGGTCCCTCCTGCCCTGTCTCAGGCAGAGGCTGGAAGTCATGACTGACATAGGAACCATACACACTGTACACAGCAAAGCGCCGCCCTGGGTCTCCCTGCGCCGCGCCTCCCCACTGGGCCGACCCGCTGCGCCCCGGGGATCCCGCGTCCCCGGACATCTGGCCTCACAGACATGAAAACAAGGTACCGTGATGAGGCTGGTCAGCCTCACGGGCCGGCGGCGGCCAGCAACACTTGGCTCCCCAATAGTTAAATGCTGAGTAATTTTCCTGCGGAGCAAACAGTCGAAGCGGGGGCTCTGCCAACGGCAACAGTATTTTTATCCGACTTAACCAACACCTCGGCACGGCCACGGCTGTCCCCAGGGTGTCCTCGCGCGGCACGCTCGGGAATCGCCGGCTGCCGGGGCGACGTGGACAGGATTCCCACGCGTCGGGGCCGGGGGGACTGAGGCAGCAGGCTGGGGCCGTGAGCGCGAGGCCGGCCGAGGCCGGAGGCGTCTCGCCGCGCGGGGCCCGGTTGCCCCAGAGCTCCGGGGCAAGGACCCCTCCTCTGGGCCGCCCGGTCTCCGCGCCGGGGCCTAAGCGCTGGAGGGTCTGCGCCCAAGTTGGCCAGCTGCTTTGCCACAAGAACGGAAAGGGGAGACTGGTCCGCAGCCTCCGAAAAGGAGTGAGAGCAGGGAGAGCAGGTCCTGCCCGCTGCGGGACGGGAGATCTGGCAGTGGGGCCGCCGCGGGGCCGCACGCAGCCCGCCGACCCCCGGCTCGCGGCCGCGGCGCCCGGGAATGAATGGGGCTCCCCGCCTGCCCCGGGAGCGAACTCACAGGCTACGTAGGCGAGCAGCGCGATGCCCAGCAGCAGCTTCATCCTCCTGCGGTTGACGGCAGACACGAGGCGCAGGAGCGCCTTGCTCACCATCCCCAGGAGCCGCGCGGGTCCAGGGCCCTGCCGCGCGGGGGCCGCCTGCTGCACAATGCACGGCGGCGGGGACGGAGGCGGCGGCGGCGGCGGCGCCAGCGGCAGCGGCGGCGGCCCGGGAGAACCCCGCCCCCTGCCTCCCGCCCGCGCTGTCCCACCCACGCGCGCCGGGTTTCCTGCTGGAGGCACCACCGCGCATGCGCGACTCCACCCCCGTCCCGCCCCCTCCTTCGCGCACCCAACGCCCCGCCCCTCCGCTCCCTCTCCCCGCAGGCGCAATTGCGGCGGCTAGCGCCTCAGTTTTCGAAGAATGTGGCTGCGAGCCGGGGGCGGGGCGGGGGCGGCGCATGCGCGACCCGGCCTGTTTTTCCCGGAGGTCCGGCTAGGGTTCGGTACCCAAGAGGTACGTCCCCTACCCGAGGGCGGGACCGCGGTCGCCAGGTTTCTGAACCTGGCCCAGAGAGTGGCAGGCGGGGGGCACTCATATGTGGCGATGAAAAATATTTATGCAAAATTTAGCCATGTCTTTGAAGTTCTTTGAACGCCTCTTTCAGAAAGTTGTCTAGATCCGTGGGCTGTTGTGTTGGCTTCAGTTACAATAGCTGCAGCGAAAATTATTAATCCTCCAAACACTGCTAAAGTCAAAACCCGATGCGTTTTCTCTCTCTACTATGATTGGACTGGGATGTCATTCTTCTAAAAATAGTTTGTTATTACTATGAAAACGTAATGCTAGTGGTATAGAATTAGGACAAACCAGGAAGAGGAAAGGATAAAACCGCACTTTGTCTCCGCCTTGAGAAAAACACTGAACATGTCAGCACATGTTTCATTCCAAGCTTTTTGTTGAGTGTGTATATACTCAAGTAGTTAGGTGAACTGCGGTGGTGTACAGGTTGCATGTGTGGTGGCTGAATATATTTATTCCATGAGCATTTATTGAATGCCAGCTGCAAACAAGTGTGTTTCAGAGGGCCCACAGATACCAGACGCTCGTCATCGGAGCCACAGAAAACTGGTCCCAACAGAGAAGAAAAGATGGTACGCACAGAGCTGTGATGCCAAGTCAAGTGAGACCCAGAAAATGTTGGGGAGCTACTGGCTAGAAGTGCTGGTCCTCAGCCCCAGGGAGAAATCAGAGGAGCCAGCAGTGTCCCTGGCAGGCCAGGCCATTTTGCCAAAGTCAAACACTTTGTGTTAGCTTTATTAGAAACCTCCAAAAATAGTAAACAATTAGCAATAAATCAAAGCAGTCATATGTTACAGCCTTGAAACTACACAGAGCAAATGCTGGGATTGCGTGATTCAAATGCAACCTTCCCCCGATCCATGGTGTCTTGTTGAGAACTGGTTGAGAATCACTGAATGGTAGGAAACATCCTGCTTTCAGGCTGCCCACACATGGAGTGGCCTACTTACAAGGAGCCCAGATCCCAGTCTGAAGTATCAAAAGAAGCTTCTGAGTGACACTTCCTTTCCTTCCTTTGGAGGCAGAGAGAGCCCTATGGTGGGAGCCAGAAGCCTAGGTTCCCACAGAGGCAGGGTTTCCAGAGCCCACTTGTGAGCCTGGAATAACTTGCTTTTTGCCTGTGAATCTTAGTTTACCTATCATTAACATTTTGGGTTTGATCCATAATTGTTGCTTTGAAACGTCTAGAGCAAGCAGGACTCTGGGCTGTCCTCTCATTCTATGATCCTATGAGTTTTAGATTAAAGCTGAGGAGCAGAGATGTGAGAAAAGATTTTGTTGACACTTGACCTATTGGGAAAATCAGATTGAAGCTGTAAGCAGATTTCAGGCCTATTTCGTTAGTAGGTAGGATTTAGTTGATAGGTATCTACCAATTCAAACAGGGCCACATTGTGAAATATATGCTATTTCTGTACCTAACTGTACTGCATTCCTAGTTGAGCATTTTTTTCTGCCACCACGTGCTATTGCCACATTCTCCTGCCCCACTGGATTAAGTACTTGGAAATGTCTGCATTTGTGGCTGCAGGTAAAATGCTGCTGCTGCCATCATCACCAAGAATGCTGTTAGTGGCCTGGAATCCTGATTACCCACTCAACCAAAGCCAGAATTCCAGAGAAGGCAATAGTATGCCTTGTGCCCAGTAGAGGTGCGAAGGCACGAGGGAAAGGAGGTGCTAAAGGTGCCTTCCAAACTCATTAGGGAAACTGTGGGCTTGGTTCTGTCATTCCTTCTGCCCCTCTTCTCTGTTTTCTCTTGTCTTTTTCCAGTTGGCCCACCTCCACTCCCTGGAACAGGTCTGTGCTCCTGTCCCCACCCCCACCTTGCCCTTGCAATCAACAACTTCATTCTTTCTATGGATATGTTAACAAGAAATTTTTTTTGGTATTTTTTTTAATTTAAGCTTTATTTAAACATATAATGTAACCCTACCACCCTCTCCCAACCCCTCTTCCCCCCACCCCCCTCAGTTTGTTTTATGACATTAAGAGTCTCCTTTGGATTGTCTCCCTCCCGATCCCATCTTGTTTCATTTTTACTTTTCCTACCACCTTAACTCCCACCCCCGTTGCATCTCCACTTCCTCATATCAGGGAGATCATGTGATAGTTGTCTTTCTCCAGTTGACTTATTTCGCTAAGCATAATACGCTCTAGTTCCATCCATGTTGTCGCAAATGGTAAGATTTCATTTCTTTTGATGGATGCATAGTATTCCATTGTATATATATACCACCTCTTCTTTATCCATTCATCTGTTGATGGACATCTAGGTTCTTTCCATAACTTGGCTATTGTGGACATTGCTGCTATAAACATTTGGGTACACGTGCCCCTTTGGATCACTACGTTTGTATCTTTAGGGTAAATACCCAGTAGTGCAATTGCTGGGTCATAAGGTAGCTCTATTTTCAGTTTTTTGAAGAACCTCCATGCTGTTTTCCAGAGTGGTTGCACCAGCTTGCATTCCCACCAACAGTGTAGGAGGGTTCCCCTTTCTCCACATCCTCGCCAGCATCTGTCATTTCCTGACTTGTTCATTTTAGCCATTCTGACTGGTGTGAGGTGGTATCTCATTGTGGTTTTGATTTGTATTTCCCTGAT